>JAQZBX010043788.1:0-21555 GCA_029593785.1 Cabassous unicinctus | reverse complement strand
CATCAATACGCAAGACAAACACCTTAGATATATAGGTCTGACTTTGCAAATGAGGTCAGTAATTCCATCTCTGGTTACATGCTTATCAAACACAAAGCCTGGGAAATCATCTACTTTCAAATAGGATGCAGAAATACACCAAGAATATAGGACAGTACTTTCATCATCCTAAAAGGTATTTTTAAGTAAACAAAATGGGAAAGGAATGCAGGACAAACTGAGCGTGGGCAGGTGAATGTGACTGAGAGACGTCTGCAATATTCTGTGAAACCTTTTCCACTGATAAATTGAATGTCCTTATTCTACTTCTTTGTAGACCTCCCCAATCCAAAGTATGGTATAAATAATGCTGCCTTTTGCAGCATAGACTTTGTATATTACAGGTGTTTAAAGGAGAAGAGAACTCAAGCTGGTGAATTGAGAAATGTTTCATAGAAAAGGTGGGATTTAATCCATTTGAAGATAGTAAAAGATTTCAAAAGTCCCAGAGAAGTTAACAAGATTTTCGTCAGCATAGAAAGCATAAAGTTGATTTGCATGAAAAGATTTTGATGTTTGCAATTTTTCTTTCACTTTAATCTTTCCATAAAGTTTGTTGTCCCTGCACTTCTTAATCTGGAAAGAGAGGTGATGAATTTATTAAACTAAATTCTTAATTCCTAACAGTAGGCTCTTATTTAGCTGAGGAAATAAATATTAGGTGGCTATTTGACATGTCTCCTCCTGAAGCCACATAGCATGTGCAAAGTCTTTACTTTGTGGGAAGGAAATCCATATAATAACACTCTACCTGATTGTGTTTTAAATTAATCACTATATCAAAGAAACGTGTCGGCACCAGAATCTCATGCTAAGAGTGTAACTAGAAAGAATTGCCTTATTCCCCTCGCTGCAATCAGCCACTGCTGGTTTTATCTATTTTGCAGAATTTATGGCTTGTATGTTTCAGTGTTGCTATGGTTATCCCAGCTTCTTCCCTTTGGTAATGGTAATGATGAATATTTTAGCGATCTGGTACTTGATACTCTTGCTGATGTTTCTTCTTCTTCATGGTGTGAAGCTAAAATCAAAATCTTTTTCTTTCTGCTTCAGTTATTTATGAGAATATAAACTCATTGATTGAAAGCCTGAAAGAAAGATTATTGTGGATAAATTGGAATTTTGATGCAGATGGAAATGGGGACCCTCAGAAACAAGTCCCACTCATGTTTTAGGAAATATTGACCTTTGGTGCCTTCCAGCTGGCCTTTGATGATGGTGTGCCCCTTAGCTCTTCCCATTGTGACCCTCCCACGCTTATATTCTTTCCCTTTAGGCTAGTAACCTGTGACTCTCGTTCTTTCTCTCCAGGGCCTCATCTTAAATGGAAGAAAATAAAAAGCTCTCACTCTTGTGTCTGACAATGGGGAGCCTCAAGATGTCAGTGCTCAACCCACGGGAATGGATCACAAACTATAAATTAGGAGGCATTATAAAAGGGTAGGAAAGGGTAGGAAAGAAGGCAGATGGAGGCCTTCTTCCTGTCTGTCAAAGCACACAGACTTCCTAAGTCTAACCTAGTGAGACCGAGCTCTGAGTTATTGTTACAGCAATCAATGTTTACACCGAAGTGTGTAAGCAGTTGTGGATCTATGACCTTTTTTATGATTTTGAGGTTTCATTTTCAAGACTGTACTTCAAACTCTTTCTTTCTATATGCTCTGGTGCCTGGGATATGTATGACCTTTGTGGTTTGAAGAGAAGATTTTCCCAAAGCATAAATAACTGAGTCAAGGTAGCTACAACTCTTGTTTACCTGCAATGAAGTTTTGTTTATAAAAATAGAATTTTAAATGAATATTCTTTCTCTGACTATCCATTTCAAAATGTACAAGCAAATGTAGGTTTCTAAAAGGAATGTTTAAGAGTGTTTTTCATGGGTAATAAAATGCTTTTAAACATTCTTGAACTAATTTCAGCACTTCTCAAGGGCTTTCCACTCATTGCACTGACTGTCCTTGCTAAATAATTGAGCTGAGATGTGGTATGACTGGCAGATGTCTTGTTTTCCCTGAGTATGAATTCACTGAAGGCAGTAACAGCATCTTAGGCTGGTGTATTAGTCAGTCAAAGGGTTGCTGATGCAAAATACCATAAATCTGTTGGCTTTTATAAAGGGTATTTATTTGGGGTAGAAGCTTACAGTTACTAGGCCATAAAGCATAAGTTACTTCCCTCACCAAAGTCTGTTGCCACGTGTTGGAGCAAGATGGCTGCTGACATCTGCCAAGAGTTCAGGCTTTCTGGGTTCCTCCCTTCCCAGGACTTGTTTCTCTCCAGGCTCAGCTGCCCTGCTGTCTCCACAAGGCCAGCTGTAGACTCTCAGGCGACTGGCTCTGTCTATCTCCCAAGGCTCGATTCTCTCCAGGCTCAGCTGCTCCTATCGCTAGTACTTAGCAAAGTGCTTGGCAAGGAGAAAATGCTCAATAAATGCTTATTGAATTCAAAATGACCATTTACCCCCTTGCATACCTGAGAGACAAGACAAAGATATAATCTGATGACAGACCCTTGGCGAGGTCCTCATGGTCCAGGGTTGGTTGTTCAGCTTTGAAGGTGCAGAGGTGAAAGGCCAATGTGATACCGTTCTTCTGTGTCCTAACTCCCAAGATGCGGACCACTTCTCAATTAATGCATATATTGGAAGCATTCATTTTTTTTCCCAGTCAGTATTGGTGGCCACTCTCAGCTGTCCATTTCTCTTTCAAAGTTTCTGGGAAGGATGATTAGTAAATTATGGCCCTCATGTTTATTATTTATAATCTACCTTGTTCCCCAAAGTACATTGTGGTAGATTGAATCATGTTTCCTAACAAAACACATGTTGTTAATCTTAATCTGTGTTCATGTGTATGAACCCATTGTAAATAGGACCTTTTAAAGATGTCATTGTTAGTTATGATGTGGCCAAATTGAATCAGGCTGGATCTTAATCCATATTATTGGAGGCCATAATAGGAGAGGAAATTTGGACTGAAAGCAATCTGTAGAACCAGAAACTGGAAGAAGGCAGAAGGCATTGAAGCCAGAAGCCAAAGAAAGCCACAGGAGGAGCCCAAGGACACTGCCATGTGATAGAGGCAGAGATGCAAGTCAAGGAGTCCCAAGGATTATGGCAAGTTATCACCACAATGCTAAAGACTCCAAGAAAAAGCATGGCCTTGTGATGCTGTGATATGGAATTTCTGACCTCTAAAACTCTGAGTTATTGAATGCTTGTTGTTTAAGCCAACCCATGTATAGCATTTGTCATGGCAGTTCTGGCAAATGAAGACAGACATGAAGTGACCTACAAAAATATTTATACTATATTAGTCTATTTTAAAGTAAGAAACATAAATGGAAAAATGTTTCCATAACTCGTTGTGCTGACTTTTATCTGTTACTTTATTTTTTGAATTTTAAATAAAGTTTGGTAAAAAATTTATTTTTCTAAAATTAGTCATTAGTAGAGCTGGTTCACGTAGCTGCAGGGTATGATAGGTATGGTGCTATGGAAAGGAGTAGAAAGTAAGGTTGTTGCTGCATTGCCATTAATCGTGTGTTTTGATTTCTTAGTGGTGTACATGAAATGTAAGTAAAGATTTCAGCTACTTCAAAATTATTTTTGGTTGTTAGGCTGAATTTTACTGACTATAACATAACTCTTGAACTAAAGCCATGTATCATTAATTACAAGAGTTACTTACACACAATATATAATGACTCAAACCCTGAAGACTGACCGAGTTTACCTTTAAAGACTTTAATCTTCCCCCAATACTACCCTTTTCCTCCTTGAGATAAAAGACAACAGGTGGGAGAAGCCCACTTTAACCACCTCCCTAAGCCCTGGACTATTTCCAGGGGTGGCAAAAAACTGGGGGCAAATGTGAGGATGCTCATTCCCTGCTCTCTGGGCTCCAGCAGGCCTGGAATCTCCCCTAAGAGATTTTTCTCTAATAATGAGAGTCAATCCTCAGAAGTACAGCTGGAGCCACCTAAAACCATACCTTGCTCACAATGACCTCAGCTCAAACCAGCATTCTGGGAATATCAATATTAGGGGATAGAAATGAGAAGACCCACACACCAGAAAGTTCACTTATATTGTCGTAGTGAAAGGATAATAACTAAACCAGACACATATTAGAAGTAGGAGAATGCTGAGGAGGGGGTAGAATCCTCCTCTCTTTGCTTGGAGAAATTTTCCTGTAGGAAATCTTGGTGAAAGCCTGTATTGCCTAAGGTTCTTACAGTCATGTAATCAAACTATTGCCTCTCTTCCTCTCCTGTTATGTAGCAACGCACTCCCAAGTTCAGTAGTTTTATGTGTTGAGTCCTCATGAAAAGACTGGTTAATATATGATGTCAAGAAAAGTGATGTTCTAGTATTTTGTGGACTTCTCAAAGAAGTAGAATCATGATTCTTCTGAGTACCTGGATGGTCACGAGTATCCTGAGTAACCAGGGGTAAAATATTTTGTAGAAAATTGTGCCAACATTGAACCAGGTGAGAAAACTATAAAGGGAAGAGGAAGGGAGACCCTCAATGAAGGCATTTGCTATCCTTCTCTGGGTATGGACTGAGTTTGTATGACTGCTGATTTTTTCTCTAACTATGTTTATTAACTTCCATTACAAAGACAAATCATGAGCTAAATATTTGAAAACAAAAATCATTAAGAATAAAATGGTAAACTATTAAAACAAAATTGCAAAGGAAAGGATGAAATCCATGCGATAAAAGATTAAGGAAACCAAGAGCTTAGTTCATTAAAATCAAAAAGTAAGGAAAAATCAGGATTGAAATTTAAAATGATTGAGAACGAAATAAAACTTAAATGAAAAGGAAGAAAGGTAAAAACCAGAGTGGTCCAAAACAAACAATGAATGCATTAAGTTTTAAATGAAAATAAAAACTAGATGTAAGAAAATAGAAGTTTGTAAAATAATTAAAAATAGGACATAATAAATATTAAAAGGACCATGAAATGAATAAATGAGAAAAATGAAGAGTTTAAAATCAAGAAATTTGGGAGATTAAAAAGAAGATAGACAATAAAATATAAGTGGAATGATTTTTAAAATGACAATGCAAAATAAATCTGAACACTAAAAAAATGGGGAGATATCTTAACATTATTAGTTTTATGGCTTTACTTCTATTTTAAATTAAGAAAGAAATGCTTGATAAAACAAAGGAATAAAAGCATCCTCACCTTAAATGCAGCTGAATGCAGACAAGTGTATGCAAGACCTTACTAATAGGCGCTTCTAACCACATCCCTATAACACATGTACTCCTGGGGTATTGAGGCAGAAATGAAGACAAAAACCTTAGAATGGTGGTTCTCAACCAGGCTTGCATACTGGAATTACCTGGAAATTTTTAAAAAATACTTATGTGAGGCTTTACCACATACCAAATATTCAGAATTTCTAGCAGTGAGGCCCCAGATGAATTTTAAAAATATTTTAAAAGATGCTTAGATTACATAAATGTTACACAAAAATTACAGGGATTCCCATGTTCCCCACCCCCCACACCTCCCACAACCTCCCACATAAACATCTTTCACTAGTGTGGCACATCACCTGCAATTGATATACACATCCTGGGGCTTTGCCACTAAGCATGGACCATAGTTCACATTGTAGACCACACTCTCTTCCACACAGTTCTGCATGTTATATGCTGATGTAAAATGGCCTATACCTGTCGTTGTAATGTCACTCAGGATAATTCCCAAGTCCTGAAAAAGCCCCTGTATTACAACTGCTTTTAATATGCAGCCAGGGTTGAGAAATACTGCCTTAATCTCTTGCCCTTTTACATGTGTCCAGATGATCTAACTCTCAGCATTGAACATGGTTTCCAAGATTGATTCACATATAATTAAAAGAGATCAACAATATCTTGAGAAGGTAGACAGGTAAGTATTTAAAGTTCAATGACATACTCTGGCCACAGAAATTCTATGAAACACTTCTCTCTTGATGTCCAGAAATGTTTTTGCAAAATTTAGCTGCAGTTTGGAAACAGAGGTCTTTGGAACAGTCTACATGACTCCAAGCTGCCTTTACAAAGGCTCTTAATCAGAGACAACTTCAAAGCATAGAGTGAGTTCAAAATATCTTATCAGAGTGTACCACACTACTGATTACACTGGGGACCACAAATCCATGGCCCTCACTTCTCAATAGCATTATTGGGGTTTTGAGCATGACTGCATACATCAGAAATACCTTGGAAATGTGATATATCAATGCCCAGGCAACTTGCCTCACTCCCAGAGATCCTGATTAAATTGATTTGGTATAGAGTATGGAAGTCAATATTTTTTAAAGGTCTCTATATAATTCTAATGTGCCGCTATGATTGAGAATCCCTGCATTATAAAAACACCAAAAAATTCTACCTCAGAGCTTATTCTTATCCTGTCTTTAGAGATGACCATCCTCTTTCAGTCCATTTTCCATGTACCTGAAAGAGAAAAAAGAGATCAATGACTCACTATAGAAAGGATTTTCTACTGAGAGATGGTTTTGTAGAGAAGCTAACCTTTCCACTTAAACACATTTCTCAGTTCTGACTCCCTAACATTATACCCAAGTCAGTTTAAATAAGTTGTAGGTTTTCTCAAAATTCTTTAGTTATAAATTTAATATCAATCATTTCCATTTCTTCTATGTGGCTACTCCCATTTGTTCATTCATTTGACAAGCATTTAGTGGGCAACTACAATTTGCTAGGCCATGGGCTTAGGTACTGACAATGTAGAGATAAGGTAGAAACAGACAGAAAACAGTAATTATAATCCTCTGAGTTAATTTATATATTAAAGGAAGTCTGAAGTGCTACAGAGGTGCCCAGAAAGAAAAGACAGAGAAACTCTTTTACTATGATTGAGAGTATTTTTAAACAAAGTAAGGAGGAAGGGACAATCCAGGCAGAGGGAATAGCCTATGCAAAGGCTTTGAGTTATTTAGAGAGTGGCACACTGGAACAGCTCTATGTGGCTGAAACCAAGGCTGACAGTGGAGAAATGAAGTTGGAGAAATAGGTAAGTATCTAATCAAGGACAACCTTGGTTTTGGATTTTATATTCATTATAATGAGGACTATGTAGGAACAGTATGCATTTTGTTTTAGAATGATCCCTTTATGAGCAATATAAAGATTAGATTAGAGGAATATTAGTTAGGTTATTATACAAATCCAGGCAAGAATAGATAAAGGTCTGAATCAAATAAATGGTAGGGGAATGGAGATGGGCACCATATGAGATCTGTTAAGGAGATAGAAATTATAGGATTTTCACTCGTAGGTGGATATGTGGAAGGCGACAGAAAGGAAAGAGTTGGGAACAACCTCTGTCTAGGGTCACCAAAGTGATTTAGGTAGAAATATGGATTTGTGAGTAACCAGTATATGCCGAGGGAGTAAATGTAGGCATTCAGGGCTCATGGAAGGAATGGGTCCTCAGAAGCATTAATATTCAAGGGCTGGGTGCTGGAAGAGCCTGCAGAGGGGAATGAGGGCATGTTTCATAATATCTATATATTACTAGTTTGACTTTGTTCTTTGGAATCCATGACATCTTTAAAAAATTAAAGTCTGGAAAGACATGGAGAAAGCAGAAAATAAAAGAGGAGGTTGAAAAAATTTTAAAGAGTAGATGATATACATTAATAGATAAAGGCACAAAGATAAGTCATTTGCTAATTTAAAAAAATAACATTAGAAAGAAAAGGAAAATAAAAATAAGTTTAAACTAATAGCAATGTTTAAGGGAATGAGTTATATAGAAATGCTAGCAATATTTAAAGTGAAAGATGAAAAGGATATTTTTTAAAATGTTTCCCACTACCCACACATGGTTTCTTATCAATTACTGGAAATCTTTGAAACCTCAATGAGTTTTCTTTCTATACGACCTCGTGAAAGCTAGCCTCACAGATTAAGCTACATTTTCTAGACTTCATTCACTGAATAAAAACAGTAAAATAGTTTAATTTTCTTGACCTTTAATTCCTGACCCTGTGATGTCAGAATAAACTTGACTAATTTCATGTTGGCTGCCATTTTTTATTCATAGTACCAAAACATTTTAGAGCTGAGAGAGAATATCAGAGTCCATCTTGTCTAACTCTAAGTTTAGAGCTGAAAAGATGGGCCAGTGAAGCTGGACACCCGCCCGTGTCACCCAGAGCATTGATGTGAGAGTCAGGTCCAGACCTGGACCCACGATTCTGGGTTGGTGATGTTTCTATGTGTCAAAGTGTGCCTTTGTTTAGATTCTGCAAGGCTAGCTGCATGATGCTTCTAAGGTAGAAGACTGGTGGTTTGGAAATGCACCCAAAAATTCAGTTAGAGCAGTTTTCCAAATGTGTGAGTACAGATCACTTTTTAAATTACAATTGTTGGATTTCCAGGAAAATGGCATTAGAGTAGGTAAGCAGGGCTCAACTGTTTCACAAAAATAATGGAGGCAGGGCAAAAAACTATCTGAGGGAGCTGCTTTGGGGATCTGCAAATCAGGAGAGTGCTAAGCATCCTCTGGGAAGGTGAGGGACAGAGAGACAGAGAAGCTGAAACACAAACTATGAGTTGCCAACCACCTCACAGCCAGGATGGCACACAACCCCACCCTCAAGGCAAACAGCCTGGGTAAAACCCATAGCTCACAGCAACCAATTGAGAAAGGAACAGAAGTCTGCCTCCTTGGGAAGAAGGAGGGTGCATTGAAGCATAGAGAGTGGTTTCTGTTTAGTGAATTTGGCCAACAAAGCCCACTTTGAATCTCTGCACTGGCCAGACCAGAATCACCTGCAAGTGGAGACTGAAAGAGACACCTCTGTGGAAAGAATCACCAATGAACGCTGTCTGCTGGCTGGCCTGGGAACTGCAGGAGAAAAACTGCTTTTAGGAGTCTCCAGTCCCAGTCTTCTTGGAGTGTATCTGTGCCGCATTAGTGAGCCCCTAACCCTATTCTGACAACTTAAGCCGAGCAATTTTAAAGACCTAGGATAAGTTGAAAAAACAAAGAAGAGTGGTGAAACAAAACAATTAGGCAGGAGAGAGAAATTGACCATCAGAGTAAATTCACCAACATATTCAGATGCTTAGACAGCAAAAAATTACAGGCCATACTAAGAAACAGGAAGAGATGGCTCAGCCAAAGGAACAACCAAAAATCCTGATGAGATACAGGATTTAAGATAAGTAATCAATGATAATTACACAAATTTCTTAAATCAATTCAAGGAGTTGAAGGAAAATATGACTAAAAAATTTAAGGATATTAAGAAGACACTGGGTGAGCATAAAGAACAATTTGAAAGCCTGCAAAGAAAAGTAACAGAGCTTATGGGAATGAAGGACACACTGGATGAGATTAAAATAACATTAGAGATATATAACAGCAGATCTGAATTGAAGGAAGACAGAATTAATGAATTAGAAGAATGAGCAACTGAACTTGAACAGATAGGAGAAAAAAAAAAGAGAAAAAAATGTAAAAAATGGAACAGGGCCTCAGGGAATTGCATGACAATGAGAAACACACAAACATACATGTTATTAATGTCCCAGAAGGAGAAGAGAATGGAAAAAGGACAGAAAGATATATGAGGAAATAATGACCAAAAACTTCCCAGCCCCTATGAAAGACATAAGTATCAATATCCAAGAAGGACAACACACCCCAAACAGAATAAATCTAAATAGACCTACTCTGAGACACCTACTATTCAGAATGACAGATACCAGAGGGGGGAAGAAAAAAAAAAGATATTGAAAGCAGCAAGAAAAAAGCAATGCATAACATACAAGGAAACCTCAATAAGACTAAGTGCCAACCTCTCATCAGAAACCATGGAGGTGAGAAGAAAGTGGTATAATTTTTTAAGATACTGAAAGAGAAAAACTGCCAGCCAAGAATTCTTTATCTGTCCTTCATAAATGTTGGTGAGTTTAAAGTCTTTCACAGACAAATGAAAGTGGAGAGTATGTTACCAAAAGACCAGAATTATAAGAGATACTAAAGGGAGTGCTACTTCCTGAAGGGAAAAAACAAGGGCAAGAGACTTGGAGAATAGTGTAGAAATGAATATTACTAGTAAATTAAAGGGTAAAAGGACAGACAATAGTGAGATATGACAACAGAAAGCTAAAGGATAAAATGGATGAAGTAAACCCTTTAGAGTGAAAACATTAACGTTAATGGATTGAGCTTCGCAATCAAAAGACACAGAATGACAGAATGGATAAAAAATATGAGCCATCTATATGTTGTCTACAAGAGACTCACCTTAGACTTAAGGACACAATCAGGTTGAAAGTGAAATGTCAGAAAAAGATATTCCCCACAAATAGTAAAACAAAAAGTTCGGAAACAGCAATACTAAAATTGGGAAAAATAGATTTTAAATGCAAAATTGTTATGAGATGAAGATGGTCATTATATATTAATCAAAGGGGTAGTTCACCACGAAGAAATAACTATAATAAATATTTATGCATCTAACCTGGGTACCTCAAGATACATGAAGCACATACAGGCAAAACTGAAGGGAGAAATAGATATCTCTACAATAAGAGTTGGAGACATCAATACACCACACTCAGTATTGGATAGAACATATGGACAAAAGATAAATAAATAAACAAAGAGCTTAAATATATGATAAATGAACTAGACCTAACAGACATCTAGAAAGCAACCCAAAACAGCTGGATATACTTTCATTTCAAGTGCTCATGGATCCTTCTCCAAGATAGATGATATGTTGGGTCACAAAACAGGTCTCAATAGATTTAAAAAGATTGAAATTATACAAAACACTTTCTCTGATCATAACAGAATGAAGCTGGAAATCAATAATGGGTGGAAAAAGGGAAAATTCATTAACATATGGAGATTAAACAACACACTCTTAAATAATTAGTGGATCAAAGAAGAAATTGCAAGAGAATTCAGCAAATATCTTGAGATGAATGAAAATGAGAGCACAACATCAAAACCTATGGAACACTGCAAAGGCAACGCTGAGAGGGAAATTTATAGCCATCATTGCTTACATTAAAAAAGGAGAAACAGCTAAAATTGAACTGCACACCTGGAGGAACTAGAAAAAGAACAGCAAACTAATCCTAAATGAAGCTGAAGGAAAGAAATAGTAAAGATTAGAGCATAAATAAATGAAATCGAGAACAACAACAACAAAAAAATAGAGGGAATCAACAAAACCAAACATTTGGTTCTTTGAGAACACCAAAAAAAATCAACAAATCCTTAGCTAGACTGACAAAGAAAAAAAAAAGACGTTGCAAATAAATAAAATTAGAAATGAAAGAGGGGACAATACCACATACTCAGCAGAAATAAGAGCAATTATAAGAAGATACTAGTTTATGTGTGCTAAAAAACTAGACAATGTAGATGAGATGGACAAATTGTTAGAAACACACGAACCACCTACACTGCCCTAGAAGTATAAAAGACCTCAACAAACCAACCACAAGTGAAGGGATTGAAACAATCATCATAAACCTCCCAAAAATGAAAAGCACAGGACCAGAAATCGTCACCTGTGGATTCTACCAATCATTCAAAGATTATCTACAACTAATCTTGCTCAAGCTCTTCCAAAAAAATTGAACAGGAAAGAACGCTACCAAACTTATTCTATGAAGCCAACATCACCCTAATACCAAAACCAGATAAAGACACTACAAAAAAGAGAAATTTACAGACCAATATCTCTAATGAATATAGTTGCAAAAATCCTCAATAAAGTACTTGCAAACTGAACCCAAAAGCACAGTGGAAGAGTTATACACCATGACCAAGTGGGTTTTATACCAGGTATGCAAGGGTGGTTCAAAACAAGAAAATCAATTAGTGTAATAAACCACATTGATAAATTGCAGAAGAAAAATTACATGTTCCTCTCTATTGACGAGAAAAGGCATTTGACAAAACACAGCACTCTTTATTGATAAAAATACTACAAAAGACAGGAATACAAGGAAGCTTTCTCAATATGGTGAAGTACATATATGAAAAACCTACAGCTAGTATTGTACCCAATGGTGAAAGACTGAAAGCTTACCCAGTGAGATCAGGAAGAAGACAAGGATACCCACTGTCATCAATGTTATTCAATATTGCACTAGAAGTTCTAGCTAGAGCAATTGGGCTAGATAAAGAAATAAAAGGCACTCAAATAAGAAAGGAAATTAAAACTTTCACTATTCACTGATGATATGATCCTATATCTAGAAAATCCTGAAAAATCCACAACAAAGCTACAAGAATTAATATATGAGTTTAGCAAAGTGGCAGGATACAAGATTAATATGCAAAAATCAATAGCATTTCTATACACTACTGATGTGCAATCTGAGGAGGAAATCAGAAAAAAAAATCCATTTATAATAGCAACTAAAACAATCAAATATTTGGGAATAATGTTAACCAAGGACATAAAGGACCTGTATTTAGAAAACTACAAAATATTGCTAAAAGAAATTGAAGAAGACTTAAATAAATGGAAGGACATTCCATGTTCATAGATTGGAAGACTGTTGAGATGTCAATTCTACCCAAAATGATTTACAGATTCAACACAATCCCAATAAAAATCCCAACAGCCTATTTTGCAGAATATGAAAAGTCAATAATCAAATTTATTTGGAAGGATAAGGGGCCACAAATAGCCAAAAATTTCTTTAAAAAGAAGAACAAAGTTAGAGGACTCTCATTTCCTGATGTTAAAGCATATTACTTAGCTACAGTGGTGAAAAAAAAACAGAATGGTACTGGCATAAAGACAGACAGATTGACCAATGGTACTGAATTGAGATTTCAGAAATAGACTCTCACATCTACAGTCAAGTGATTTTTGACAAGACTGTTAAGCCCACCTAGCTGGGCCAGAACAGTTTATTTAACAATTGGAGCTGGGAGAACTAGATAGCTATATGTAAAAGAAAGAAAGAAGACCCCTATCTCACACCATATACAAAAATTAACTCAAAATGGATCAAGGACCTAAATATAAAAGCTAGAACCATAAAACTCCTAGAAGAAAATGTAGGAAAACATCTTCAAGATCTTGTGGTGGGTGGTAGTTTCTTCAACCTTACACTCAAAGCATGAACAACAACAAAAAAACTACATAAATGGGAACTCCTCAAAATTAAACACTTTTGCACCTCAAAGGACTTTGTCAAAAGTGTGAAAAGGCAGCCGGCTCAATGGGAGAAAATATTTGGCAATCGCATATCTGATAAGGATTTAATATCTATGATATATAAAGAGATCATACACTTCAACAATAAAAAGACAAACTACCAGATTTTGAAATGGGCAAAAAACTTGAAAAGACAATTGTGTAAAGAATAAATACAAATGGTGAAGAAACAAAAAAAAGTCAACATCATTAGCATTTAGGGAAATGCAAATCAAAACCACAGTGAGATATCATTTCATACCTATTAGACTGGCCACTACAAAAAGAGGGAAAACTGTAAATGTTGGAGAGGATGTGGAGAGATAGGAATGCTTATTTGCTGTTGGTGGCAATGTAGAATGGTACAGCCACTATGGAAGACTGTTTGGCAGTTCCTAAAGAATTTGAATATTGTTTGCCACATGACCCAGCAATACCAATACTAGGCATATACCCAGAAGAATTGAGAGCAGTCACACAGACAGACATCTGCACACCAATGTTCATAGTGGTGTTATTCACGATTGCCAAAAGTTGGAAACAACCCAGGTGCCCATCAATCAATGAATGGATAAACAAACTGTAGTGTATTCACACGATGGAATATTAAGCAGCTTTAAGAAGAAATGAACTTGTGAAACATGACAACATGGATGAACTTGGAGGACATTATGTTGAGTGAAGCAAGCCAGATACAAAAGGACAAATACTGTATGATTGTGCTACTATGAACTAAATATATTGTGTAATCTCATGGAGTTAATGCATTGAATATGGGTCACCAGAAAATAGAATGAGGTTAGAGAAGGGAACGCTGAGAATTAACTTGTGCAGAATTGCTAAAAAGTTTGTGGGTTAATCTTTGGAAATGAATAGAAAAGGTAATGTTTGTCACTGGCAGTACTACTATGTGGATATGAAGTGTTTTAAGGGAAATTCTAAGACCATGTATATTATTAAAAGGAAAGGCAAAAAATGTAACATGGAACTGTATAGCATAGTAAAAACACAAGTGAAATATAAATATGGATAAAATTGCATATATAAGACAATTTTTCTTTGAAGCTGAACAAATGTATGTTAATACTATAAGATGTTAATATCAGACAAGAAAGGCATTATGCTAAGTGAAAGAAACTAGACACAAATACTACATATTGTATGATTCCATTTAGATAAAATATAAATATATTTCATATATAAACATATAAATATATTTATAAATATGAAAATAGATTACTGGTTATGTAGGGCTGGAGAAGGACTACTATAGGGTGTGGAGATTTTATTTTTGGAATAATGAAATTGTTTTAAAGTTGTTTTTTTTTTTGGTGATGAATGCAAAACATTGTGATTATATTAAAAGCCACTGATTATACACTTTGGATAGATCATGTGGTATGTGAATATATCTCAATAAAAGTGCTAAATAAATAAATAAATGTGCAAGAATTGCCAGAAATAGTTGCTATGTTCAGCTGGGGAAGCATAGAGAGATTGAGAGGTGAAGAATTTTCTTGTTTGATTGTTTGTCTGTTTTTTGTTTATTATTATTCTTATTGCAATAGAGAAAATGCTCTAATAATGATTGATGTGATGTGATGAATGTGCAGCTATGTGATTATACCAAATACTACTGATTGTACACTTTGGGTGATTTGTATGCTTTATTAATATGTTTCAATAAAATTGATTTATTTAAAAAAAAAGAAGAAAGAACTAAAATCAAAAACCTAACTGCACACTTGGAAGAACTAGAAAAAGAACAGCAAACTAATCCCAAACCAAGGCTAAGGAAAGAAATACTGAAGATTAGAGCAGAAATAAATAAATTGAGAACAACAACAACAACAAAAATAAATAAATAAAGAGGATCAACAAAACCAAAAGTTGGTTCTTCAAGGAGGTCAACAAAATTGACAAATCATTAGCTAAACTGACAAAGAAAAAAATAAAGAAGATGCAAATAAATAAAATCAGAAATGAAAGGAGGGACATTACAACTGACCCCACAGAAATAAGAGGCAATAAGAGGATACTATGAACTACTATACCAACTAACTAGACAACATAGACAAAATAGGCAAATTCCTAGAAACACAAACACACAAACAACCTACATTGACCCTAGAAGAAATAAAATACCTCAAGAAATGAATCATGAAAAAAAAAAAAATAAATAAATGAATCATGAGTAAAGAGATTGAAAGTTATCAAAAACCTCCCCAAAATGAAAAGCCCATAACCAGATGGCTTCACATGTGAATTCTGCCAATCATTCAAAGATGATTTAATACCAATCTTGCTCAAACTCTTCCAAAAAAATTGAACAGGAAGGGAGGCTACCAGACCCATTCTATCACCCTAATCCCAAAACCAGATAAAGACACAATAAAAAAAAATTACACACCAATTTCTCTAATGAACATAGAGGCAAAAATTCTAAAAAAAAAAAAACTACCTGCAAACTGAATCTTAAATAATTATACACCACAATCAAGTCGGTTTTATCCCATGTGTGCAAGGATGGTTCAACACAAGAAAATCAATTAGTGTAATAAGCCACATTAATAGAATAAAGAAGGAAAATCACATGATCCTCTTGATTGATGCAAAAAAATACATTTTGCAAAATACAGCACCCTTTCTTGATAAAAACACTCCAAAACATAGGAATAGAAGGAAGCTTTCTCAACACAGTAAAGTATATATATGAAGAAACCCACAGCTAACATTGTACTCAATGGTGAAAGACTGAAAGCTTTCCTGCTGAGATAGGGAACAAGACAAGGATGCCCTCTGTCACCACTGTTATTCAATATTGTGCTAGAAATTCTAGCAAGAGCAATTAGGCAAGAAAAAAAAATAAAATGCATCCAAATAGGAAAGGGAAAGTAAAATTTTTGCTATTCACAGATGATATGATCCTATATATAGAAAATCCCCCCAAATCCATAACAAAGCTACTAGAACTGATAGGCGAGTCCAGAAAAGTGGAGGGATACA
The DNA here is from genome assembly GCA_029593785.1 of Cabassous unicinctus. NCBI lineage: Eukaryota > Metazoa > Chordata > Mammalia > Cingulata > Chlamyphoridae > Cabassous > Cabassous unicinctus. Next base: position 5,289 of record JAQZBX010043788.1, on the reverse strand, counting down.
AGATTATTCTGTGAAAATCAGTAACATTTCTATACAGTACTGATGAGCAATCTGAAGAGGAAGTCAGAAAAAACTTCCATTTATAACAGCTACTAAAAGTATCAAATATTTAGTAATAAACTTAACCAAGGACATAAAGGACCTGTATTCAGAAAACTACAGAACATTGCTAAAAGAAACCAAAGAAGACCTAAATAAATGGAAGGACATTCTGTTTTCATGGATTAGAATACTAATATTTTAAGATGTCAGTTCTACCCAAATTCAATTCTACCCAGATTCAATGCAATCCCAGTAAAAATCCCAACAGCCTTTTTTGCATAAATGGAAAAGCCAATTATCAAATTTATTTGGAAGGATAAGGGGCCCCACATAGCCAAAAATGCCTTTAAAAAGAAAAACAAAATTGGAGGACTCTTACTTCCTGACTTTAAAGCACATTACTTAACTACAATGGTAAAAACAGCATGGTACTGGCATAAAGATAGACATATCGTCCAATGGAACTGAATCAAGAACTCAGAAATAGTTCCTCACATCTGCTGTCAAGTGATATTTGACAGGGCTATCAAGCCCACCCAGCTGGGCCAGAACAGCTTGTTCAACAAATGGTACTGGGATGACTGGATAGCCATTTCCAAAAGAAAGAAAGAGGACCCCTATCTCACACTTTATACAAAAGTAACTCAAAATGGATCAAGGATCTAAATGTAAAAACTACAACCATAAAACTCCTAGAAGAAAATGTAGGCAAACATCCTCAAGATCTTGTGGTAGGCAGTAGTTTCTTCAACCTTACACCCAAAGTGTTAGCAAGTAATGAAAAAAATAGATAAATGGGACCCCCTCAAAATTAAACTTTTGTTATTCAACATTACTAGCTATTAGGGAAATGCCGATTAAAACTACAATGAGATACTATTTCACATCTGATAGAATGTGCATTTAAAAAAAACCCAGAAAACTATAAGGGCTGGAGAGGATGTGGAGAAATAGGAACACTCCTTCACTATTGGTGGGAATGTAGAACAGTGCAGCCTCTGTGGAAGACAGTTTGGCACTACCTCATAAGGCTGAATATAGAAATGCTGTATGATCCAGCAATCCCATTACTAGGAATATATTCAGAAGAACTGAAAGCAAGGACACAAACTGAGATTTGTACATCAATGATCATAGCAGCATTATTCACAATTGCTAAAATATGGGACCAACCCAAGTGTCCATCAATCAATGAATGGATAAAACAAAATGTGGCAAATACATAGAATGGAATGCTATTCAGCTGTAAGAAGAAATGGAATTGGTATGCATATGACAACATGGATGAACCTTGAGGATATTATGTTGAGTGAAATAAGCCATACACAAAGGACAAGTATTGTGTAGTCTCACTAATAGAGCTAAATACAATGAGTAAACTCACAGATGTAAACTCTAGAGTAGAGGTTATGAGAGATAGAATATGGGGTAAGAATGGGAGCTGATGCTTAATGTATGTAGAATTTTTAATAAGGCTTATTGTAAAAGCATGGAAATAAATAGAATTGATTGTAACCCATTATGGGTAGTATAACACTGTTGATTTAGAAATATGTTTTATGACTTAAAGGGATAGTCTATGGACATAAATGTCAATTGTCAGGAAGCTAGAGAATAATCTAGAGAATGTATAACATAGTTATTTTGGTGGTAGATGAAGATTGTGAAGATTGAATAGTATAAATATAAGAATGTTCTTTTACAAACTGTTAAGAATATGGTGATATAGGGAGAAGTTATAAGTAATGTAGCTAATAGACTATAGTTAACAGTAATATTGTAATATTTTTGTAGCATTGGCAAAGATATTATATCAATTCTAAGGGACAACAATAGGGGCTATAAAGGGGTATGAGATTTTTCCTTTTAGAGTAATGAAAATGTTCTAAAATTGACTGAGGTTATGAAAATGAGAACCAACGAGTGTACACTTTGAATGGATTGTACAAAGCATGTGACTGTATAACACAGGGAATCCAGTGGTGGAAGAAGGACTGTGGTTAAAGAATAAATATGAAAACATTCTCTCATGAACCATAACAAATATGTAATACTGATACAGGGTGTTAATAAATGGGTCAATTGGAAGAAAATACACCAAATGCAAGATATAAGCTATAGTTGGTTGTAATATTTTTATTTTATTTTTTTAAAATTTTAAAAAGATACTTACATTACATAAATGTTACCCAAAAAATATAGGGATTCCCATATGCCCCACTCTCCATACCTGCCATACCCTCCCATATAAACATCCTTCATTAGTGTGGCACATTCATTGCAATTGATAAAGTAGTAATATTTTGATGATGCTCTTTCACAGTTTGTAACAAATGTTCCACAACAATGCAAAGTGTTGGTGGTGGGGTGATGTAATGGAGCTCTGTATGATGATATGCATGTTTGTTTGGTAAGTTCACAACTTTTACTATACACTTATTGTTCATATATGTGCATGTGTGTATGATATACTTCAACAAATTTTTAAAAAATAATTAAAATTGTTGGAATATCAACTGGAATTCATGGAGTAAAATTGGCACTTGGCTTAAAGGAAGCGGGATAAATAACACAACCTAAATGACTACCAGGAGTGTTCTGAATTAGTTTAGTTGGATTTTGAATTTGGATACCAGTGAACGTTGGGTGTGACACAATGGTAGACTGAAATAATAATGAATGAGAAAAGATAGTTCATTATTCATAGGTCCCAGAGAGAGAGGGATGCCACATGGGGTCTACCAAGAAGCTTTATTGATCCGGTTGTCTCAACCAGCAGGTGGGGAGCACATAAGCAGAGTGAGAGGGAGCTATATGGGTTTGTGCCTTTCGTTTGGTCCAGGAGTAGAGGTTGGTAGATTTCCACAGGAGTTAACAATTGATTAGTTTTTAGTTTTAATCAAACACACTTAAAAAACAGAGAGGGACTGGTGGCCAAGGGGGTGGAGATGATAGCCTTACTATTTGGGCTTGCTATGGTTTTCAGTGAAGCATGTACCTGGCAGCCAGAGATGTGGTTTTGAGCTCTGGGAAAGTTTTAAGCCCTGTGGGTGGAAACCTGTTTATAAACTGGCCAAAGGTCATCAATGCGCAAGCTTCATGACCAAAGTAAGAAGGGTACCAAGGCATCAATATCAAGAATGTTGCTAAAGGTTAGGGCAAGGGGAAATTACCAAATGTAATTCATAGACTTATGACAGAATTAACTAACAACATAATCAAGTAAATACTTTTGTAAAAAAAAAAAAAAAAAAAAAAAAACCATCACAAGCATTTAAGTTGACATTAAAAAAAAAACAAAATGTAAAAAGGGGGAAATAAAGACAAGATGTATATAGTCATAGACCAACAGTCATCCAACAGACCATAACTTCAGGAAATATTTAGATTGCAAAACACCATACTTTTCAAAAGTGTTTTCATTTTTAAAAAACCATTTACTTTTAAAATTAAAATTAATGTACATACATAAAAGTACATATAAAGGTACATTCGGTTGGATTATGACTAAGTGAACACACCCTTTAATTACCATTCACAATACCAACACCCCTGAATTCCTTCTCATGCCATTAACCTGACTTCTAAAATCACAGCTAACTTTGGCTTGATTTTGAACTTTATATAAATGGAATCATGCATGACGCATTGTTTTACATCTGGGTTCTTTTGCCTAACATATTTTTACGATTCTTTGATGTTGTTGCATGCAACTGCATTCACTTATATGACTATACCACAAGTTATTTTTCCCTTCTATCTTTAATGGGTATTTGTATTATTTTTGGTCTGGGCTGCTATGGATAATATATGTCTTTTGATGAACCTATGTACACATTTAGTCCATAGTTTGTTCCCCAATCCTGAGGATTCTGGGATGGTGATGTCCCCCCCCCCCCAATTGAGAGGGAGCTTCAATCCCATAGGGCCGATGGATGGGACTATCTTGTTTGCAGTTGTAGACTCTTTGGGTTCCTTGGAATGGTGGTTGTCTATCATCACATCTTTGTTAGTTGTCCTGGGTGAGTCCAATGAACTGGAGAGTAGGCATTACAACTCCATTGAGATTCTGGGCCCAGCTGGCACATGGACAGCCCAAAGATTTAAGTCTCTTGGATGTATACTTACCAACTCTAGTACTAATTATAGGTTCAAATAGGAAAAAAGAGCCATGTGTAGGGAAACCACAACTGAGTCCAACTCTGTCACACTGGGGAGCATAAATTCCAAAGTAGGGCACACTGGCAAGGCACCTAACTCCTGAGCTATCTGCCCTGATTATAGTGTCTAGATGTCTCCAGAGCCCTAAGAAACCCTGCTATTTGGGGTAGTATCTACTTTGGCAGTCTATGAGATCCTGCTGAGACATGCATGAGTGTAGCCTCTGGGATGACCTCCTGACTCACTTTGAAGTCTCTTAGCAATATAGCTTCGTTTGTCTTTACCTTTTCCCCCTTTTGGTCAAGGTCTTTTTCCAGTTGCATTGCTAGTTGGTGCTTGATTGTAATCCCTCGGTGCTAGGGAGGTTCATTCCCGGGACTCATGTCCCACACTGGGGAGAAGGTAATGTATTTATATGCTGAGTCCGGCTTAGAGAGAGGTCACATTTGAGCAACAAGGAGACTCTCAGAAGGTAAGTCTTAGGCACCCTATAATACTAGGCCAAGTTTCAATTTCAAGAGTAAAGAAAGGTTCATAAGCACAGTCATCAATAACAAGGGCCCATCAATGGACCATCCTCATTCACTAGTATTGCCACTGTACTCAGGATTCTTGCTGTTCCATTAGAGAATGTGGCAGAGCTCCCCAGGATGGGAATTCAATATTCTATCGGTTATTGTGTCAATCTCCACCCACCATGACAATGCTCCATGAACATTTGAACACATTTATATGCATTATATGTATGCCCAGGTAAGCTTCCTCCCATGTATCCTCTGTCACTGACACCACACACCAATGATTCCCCTGCCATAGTTGTAACCCTTCTATGATAAAAAACAAACAAACAAACAAACAAACAAAAAAACCTCTTCAAGGGAAGCAGCTGTGGCTCAATTGGTTGGGCTCCATGCAGCACAGTGAGCTGGCACAGCAAGATGACACAACAAAGGGAGACAAGCAGACACAGAAAAATGCACAGCAAATGGACACAGTGAGCACAAGCAGCAAGGTGAATAAATAAAATAAAATAAAATAAAATAAAATAAAATAAAATAAAAAAGTTGTTGAGTTTAAAAAAAAAAA
>JAQZBX010043787.1:0-21558 GCA_029593785.1 Cabassous unicinctus | reverse complement strand
TATATATATATATATATATATATATATGTATGTATATATCAGAGAGAGATCTTAAAACTCAAATATCAAATTTGGTGATTTCTAAGTGGTCAGATTGTGGGCAATTTGTGTTTGCATCTTTGTACTTATAAATTTCGATTATTTTATAAGCACGTCTGTGCTTTTTAAAAAATAAAAACCAATCATATTTTTTTTTCTTTTTTAAGATACAGAGAGTAGCGTGAAAAAAAGGGAAAAAAATCATCCTCTAGTCAAAAAGTAGAGGCAGCTGAGAATGAAAGAAAGAACAGTGCTCACCTCAGGGATGGGTGAGTTCAGCCCCGGGATTTTCAGGTTGGGGTACGACGGGGGTGGTCCGTATCGCTGCATGGCAATCAGCCACGGGGGAGGGACCTTGTGGGCATTCTGCAGGAGAAGAGAACAGGACAGCATCTCCTAACCTCAGCCCTGGGTCTCCCTTCTGCCCCAATCCCCACTCTTTCAGCTGCTTCCCCAGCTAGTTAACTGGCACTCACTGGTCCTACTGGCATCCCCAAGGAAATCCTTAGCTCATCAGACAGATCTCCTGGCTTCTTCTCCTTCAGTCGCGTCTCAAACTCCTTCCCCTGAGGAAAAAGCAGAGCAAGTTGTACTGTGGACACCAGACACACACTGGAAGCTCAATGGCAAGAGGACGTGAGAAGAAAAATAAGAATCCTAATCCACATCAGATACAAAATCCCACTGAGGCCTGCCTGGTTCCACTCTGATTCTCATCACTTCTTTCTCTGGTTAGAGAAGGGGAAGGAAGAAAAGCCAGGGAGAAGGGGGAAAGGTGAGATTCCCTGTGCCATTAACCCAGTTTGAGAGAACACAGCCAAATCTTGGAACTTGCTTTCTCGAGTAACATGAAGACATTTGATGGTATCATCTCTTAAGATCTATCCACCTCAAAAAGTCTATAATATAGTGATTAATATTTCAAGGATCAGAAAAAAACTAAACGATTTCTCTCACCCCCAATATTAAATGTTTCCTAAAAGCATCTGCTGCTTTGGTTCCTCTATCCCTAAACAACCCACCATAAACAATCACTGTTTGAAGATAAGGTCTGCATCTCTCCTTTGAAAAACTGCCTTGTTTTAAAATCTTGAATCCCATCCCATCGGAGGGGAATTAAAGGGCTAATTCTCTAACTTAACTCTTAACTCTAGGGCTGAGGGGCCGCTGTACCATGTTCAAACGTCCTTCCAGCTAAGGGTTACAAAGCCACGCTCAAAGGGCCCAGCCCTGCTGTCCCCCAGTCCCCAAACCTCATAGTACAGGTCTCCATGGATGGTCAGCTTTGGCTTGGTCTGCCACTTGAAGAAGGCATCATGCAGTTTCTGGTAGTCAATGTCAATCTTCCCCATCTTGGGCCGAACCTTCTCTCGCATTTTTGACTTCATGGTCTTCTGTTCTTCCTGTAGAGATGACAGAAGACATGCCAAAACAGGTACTCACCAAGCCCAACTCTTAGTAGAGGATCTAGCGCCCAACGCCCAAAAGAGAGAAAAGGAAACCTCATTTTTCTCATTCCAAAATTCACTAAAATCCTTGCTGCTCAAATCCTTCAAAAACTACAAAATCCATACTGAACAAAACGGATTATATGAAATCAGCCTCAGCCACGTGTGTGTGGGTGGGTGTGGGGGGGGTGTTTAAGCGATCAGATCAAGAGACTGATGATGATAGTTGCCTCTGGTGAGAACTGGGTGACTAAATGTAACTGGAATGCAGACTTCACCATGTACTCTTCTGTACCTTCTGGAATTTTGCACCACATGCAAGTATTACCTATTCAAAATACTGAATTAAAATTTAATAATTTATACATCCACCGTGACTCTCTAGCCACAAAGTACATCAGGTTCACATTGGGGGCAGAGAAAGAGATACCACCAAAAGCCACCTGTAAGGAAGAGAGTCATAATATGCAGGTCAGAGCAAGCTGGCAAAGTGAAGGCAGAGGGAAGGAAGAGGCCAGGAGGAAGAGGGAGCTGCTCAGAACCAGAAACCAAGCGTGGGGCAGGACAGTAGGCTCTGAACACAGACAGCGGTCTGCCTTTCAGGTGTTTAGGTCCTGCCCCTCTGCCCTTCCTGCAGGATGTCAGATGCCATGCTGACTTCTAAATTAGAAAAGGGAACAATTAGACACAAACAAGCAGGTGCCTTTGTGGAACCAGATTCTGATTTTGAAGCAGGCTGCTTGCTATTAAGGACATGGATCCCCCAGGGCAGGTCTGAGCCCCAGCCAGGCCTCACCTTTTCCTGCAGGGCCTCCCGCATCTCCTGGATGCCTGTGCGTTTGATGAAGTCTGGCAGTTCAAAGGGTGGCTTCTCAATGCCCCGTTTGCCCTGCAGGTACTTGCGCTTAAAACACCAGTGGCGTGGCACAGGCACAGAATTCCTAGTGGCTTTGAGATGAACCAAGAGCTTGGGGTCCTGCGCTGTCACATCATGCATCTCCACGACGTCAGGCCGTGCCACCAGCTGAAAAGCACATGGCACCATGCTGCTACAAAGTCCCAATGTCTCAAGACTAAAGCTTTCCTCTTTCTCACCCTCAAAGGACCCAACCCAAGTCGCTCAAGTCTCCTTCATTGGCCTCCACACCACTCCCCACCCAACACGAAACCCCCTCGCAGGGTTTGAGTTCCTCACGTGGTTGCTCAGTCAGGCTCCAGGCCCTGGTGGATCATCTCCAGCCTCACCTGCTTGAGTTCAGCCACAGTGAAGCGATTCATTCGGCGCAACTTCTTCTTGGAAAGCTTGGGGGCTTCTGGCTTCTTTTCCTAGAACAGCAGGCATCTCATGAGCAGGACTCTTATGTGTGAATCAAATTGCCCCAGCCCAGCCCAAAACTTAAGCCAACAAAGGGGTTCTCCCCTACAGTACCCCTAGAGTGCCCCACAGCCCCTCACTAGATGCATCTCAGCCACCTGTCCCCACAGGAGGGCGTGGGCCTCACCTGTTCATCATCACTGCTGTCGTCATCACTGTCCTTGTGCTCCTCCTCAAAGCCTTTCTTCTTGGGGGCTGCAGAGTTCTCCAGTTTATCAAGTTTCTCTGGCTCTTTCTCTTTCTCCTTCTTCACATCATCAGTGAGCTAAGGAGGAAAAAACATGAAAGCCCCAGCCCCGTAGCCCTCCCTACTTCCCGAACCCTGCAGTGAAAAGAGGCCCTGTTAGCCCCATCTCTTGCCCCCTCCCTGCCCCTTTCACATTCAGCTCCGCTCCTCCCGAGTACACTGCTCCTTATACCTTGAAAGCCTCAAAAATCCTCTTGAAGAAGATGAAGTTGGGCTCATAAATTTCAGGTTCTTCAGTCACATACTCAATTTCAACATCAGCAGCTGGGGAGTCAGAGCCACGGGACCGTGCTGAATCTTTGTCTCGGTCCCCAGAGCTCTCAGACGACACCCCCCGCACCCGCTGGGGCTTTTTCTTCTTCTTTCGGTTCCGGCGCTTCCGGTTTTTCTGTAAAGACAAAAAAAAGCAATTGGGTCAGAGAATCCCAGCCCGTAATCTCCTCACTCAATTTCCCCAGTAACTCAACACTGGGTCTTCTGCCAAAGGAGGCAATCCCATGAAGTGGCTGAGAAAAGAGACCCTGGAGTCAGGCTCCCAAGTCCTGCCACTCTCAAGCTGGGTATCACTGGGTAAATCACTGCGCCTCTCAGAACCTCAGACTTTTCATCTGTAAAACGGGGGAATTAATAGTATTCAGGACCCAAAGAGATGGATGGCAATGAAATGAAAACGTGGACAATACTTAGGACAGAACAGGTACAAAATAGCAGCTACTATTTCTTGAACACGTGCAATTGTTATTTCAGTACCCCAATACGGTCTCCTGCCAGTCCTCCCAGAGCCAGCTCTGTCCCATACCTCTTTTTTTGATATGGACACAGTGTCCTCCTCAGTCTCTGAAGCTGACTGGCCCAGGGACGAGCGAGTGTCTGTTTCCACTTCCTCTTCCTCTGTAAGAGGGAAGGCAGTGATCAGTCGGGAGTGCCACTGGCCTGCCACTCACTCACAGAAACTCCTCCTTACCAAGAGCCCATTGCTCACTAGAGCCCTCATCCAGAAGGGATGGAGGGACAGGGACTGCACCTCGCCTGCTCCAGGTTCTGCCTCTGCATCCCTGGGGACACAACAACACACTCACCCTGTTGAGAGTTCATCTCTTCCTGGCGGCTTTCCTTCAGCTGCAGGATCTTTTCCAAAGCCTGGGGGATCTTGGGGCCCACAGAGGGGTCATCCATCTGCCAGAGACAACCCAGTCATAAGGGATCATCACAGTGCACTTTTGCTAGAAAAGCAGTGGCCAGGTGATGTACATAGCAGAGAGTGGACACTACCAATTGAATGCAGAAAAGTTCAGCATCCCTTGGAGTGAGCCCCAGACCCTGCCCCAAAAGTGTTTCCCAGACACCACTTCCTGCAGTACCCTAAATATATTTCAACTAAGTATGGCTTTCTATGTCACCCCTCCCCTGCAAGAAGTACCCCTATCTTGTCTTAGAATCCTTCTCTAATAATCAAGAAATAGTCCCCTTCTAAACCACCACCACTTTTATGTCTTTGGGGAAGGAATCACCAGTCTCACCTCTCTGTTCTCATCTCCAGGAGGTGGAGGAGGACCACGAGGCCGGGGAACAGGAGCCCCCATGGGCAAAACAGTAGGAGAGGGGCCCACCGGAGCAGCTACTGAGAGACGGGAGAAAGAAAACCAATGTCGGAATAGAAAAAAAACGCCCACTAAAAAATTATCTCCTGACTGTAAAACACAGGGAATCCAGTGGTGGAAGATGGACTATGGTTAACAAGACAAACATGAGAACATTCTCTAATGAACAAATGTATAATACTAATACAGGTGTTAATAAGCAGGCGGGTTGGGGGAAAAATACACCAAATGGAAGATATGGGCTATAGTTAGTAGCAATATTTTCACGATGTTCTTTCATAGTTTGTAACAAATGTCACACAACACTGCAAGGTGGTGTTGGTGGGGTGATGTATGGGATCCTAAATGATGATATGTATGTTTTCTTTGTTAAGTTCACAACTTTTACCATACACTTATTGCTTATGTATATTCACATATGAATATTTCAATGAAACTTTATTTTTAAAAAATTACTTTCCTTGCTAAAGTCAAGGTGATGGTGACCCTTCAGGAGAGAAAGGAGCCTAAAGGAGCTTTTGGGGTGCTGAAAGCACTTTGGCTCTTGGTCCAGGTACTGCTTGTATGGGTGTGTTCAGTTTGTGAAATTTCACTGAATTACATACTTGCAACACGTGTACTTTTTTGGTATGTAATATATACTTAAATAAAAAGTTTTTAAAAAAATGTAATTACCTTCCTTGCCTTTCCCTTTCATTTCCAGGGTCTTACCTCGAGGACCCAGAGGAGTGCGAACACCAATCTGGCCCATGTCTTGTGGGGGCCGAGAGACTGGGGCGCCCATCTTGGCAATCTCCTGCTGTCGTTCCTGCTCCAGAAGCACAGCTGCCTACAGGAGGGAAGTAAGAGTGGAGACAGAGATTGCAACTCTGTTTGGTGTTGGGCCCTAACAAATGCATCCTTTCAGGCTGGTAAGAGGTGTGAGGAGACCAACCAGGAACCACTCAGGCTCTGGGAGCTCCTCCTGCCCCCACACTTCCAACTTCCAGGCCACTGATCCAAGTGGGGGAGCCTTCTCATCACCATGGAAAATCCCTGAAAATAACACCAAGGAAAACCCTGGGAAACGTCTAGCTCCTAACATAGAAACTAATATTTAGTTAAATACTACCTTCTATTTTTTTAATAAGAATTTTTTTCCTCAAAAAATTAAGTTACCTAGAAGGAACTCTGAGTTATTTTCTTGTATCTACTCCCCAAGATCTAGTACAATCTGGACACAAAGATAGTACTTCAGTAGTATTTCCTCATGTGTTTTTCTTAAAGCTGTTTTTTTTTTTAATGATCCCAAGTAACCAATTAAACAACTAAAACAATGGACCACTTCTCACTAATCATCCCCAAACTTGTATTTGTCTTATCATGTAGTCTAAATCCTATATAAATTATTAAATTAGCCAAAATTTCTCTCCAAGGTACTTAAAGTGACATTATATAAGACTAGCAGAGGTCAGAAAACTTTTCTGTAAAGGGCCAGACTTCTTGCATGTTTGTTTTCACAACCCTTTAAATATATATTAAAAAAAAAAAAAAATTCATAGCCTGATGGCCATACAAAAATAGGCCACAGAGTGACAACCCTGTACTAGAGAATAGCTGGAATTATTCAGGAGATACTGGAACATAGCTGGGGATGAGGGAGCTTCCAAAGAAAACTTGAATGGTGCATCTTGTTTTAGGCAGTAGGCACAAAATAACAGTCAACTGACTGGACCATGAGGTCAAAGATTAAGGTGAGGGGTATTACCCGCTTCTGCTGCTCCAAGAGCTCATGTTCCTTCAGTGAATGATCTCCCTACTTAAAAAAGAAAACAAGCTCATACCTGCACCGATATACCACAGGCCAGTCTGCCACAACTCTGCTGCCTAGAGTCCTCTAGCCTAGGACCTATGTTCTAGTCTTTAGTCCGGAGCTTCCTAGAAGCTTCAGCCCCAGGATCCAGCTCTCTCTGGGGCTCCAATCCCCATTCAGGGGCCTGGCGAGGCTGAGGCCCAGGCTTCTGCCTGCCCTACCTGCTTGGCGCGCTCCTCCTGCTGCATCAGCAATGCCGCCTGCTGCTGTGCCAACTTCAGCCGCTCCTCCTCTGACAGTGCCACAGGTTCACCCACACGGAGGGGAGGCGGGGGTCCCAGGTTTGGTGGGTGGGGTCCAACTCCCATAGGAAAGCCAAGGCCAAGGCCTGGTGGAGGTGGTGGGGGGGGTGGAGGAGGTTGCAGAGGAGGGAGTCCCATAGGTGGAGGTGGCATGGGAATCCCAGAGAGCTGTGGAAAGAATATGACCATAACTAGAAAGCATTATCTACTCAGTCTGCAAACATTTGCAGGGGACCTACTATGAGCCAGGTGCTGGGATTCTTGCATTCAAGAAAAGAATGCTCCATAGCAATATCTAGAGAAGAGAATGTTAACTTTGGGGCATTGACTGAAGAAAGCTATTAACTCTCTCCCCGCAAAAATATCATGAATGAAAATTTTGCATACAATTTCAGGAGGTTCAGGGATACTTCTAAAGGCCATCTAGGGACTCTTCATCCCACATACAGAGGTCAGTGGACCCCAGATCAGAGCCATCGCTTTAGAGAAAAAGAGTCAACTCATGTATCAAAAGGGACACGAAAGTTGCAAAGAATTAAATATACAGGAACCAGTGTGCCAGAGCACCCAGCAAACCTTAGTGGCTCACTGGATACAGAGTGGTATGCAATCAATTCAGAGAACTGGCCTTCAATCCTCACTGAATAACATGGGAATTATGCCCTCGGAGGACAAGGAAGAGGATGATTACTTCCAGGTAGGGGAGGATCAAGTCAGGCTTCCAGGTATTTAAGCTGAGTCCTGAATGACAGGTAGAATTTGGAGAAGCAGACATTGAGGAAAGAGGTAAATATCAAGACCAAGAGAGAATTGAAGCGCTCTCAAATCTGTCCTGGCAGCACCTCCCTGCCCAATCTGAGAGCTGCATACTCTGTACACCCCAAGTGAGAGGAGGGGCCAAGTCTGGGAAGAAGGGACCTTAGAACATGGAACAACCTCCTCACCTGTGCTGTCATGGGAGGGGGCAGTTTTGTCCACATCTTCAGTACCTCCCTGCTCAATCTGAGAGCTGCATACCCAGTACACCATATATGAAAGGAGGAACCAAGTCTGGGAAGAAGGGACCTTATAATGTGGAACAACATCCTCACCTGTGCTGACATGGGAGGGGGTGCAGTTTTGTCTCCATCTTCCCCTCTCAGAACCGGCCGATTCAGCACTATGCCAGTCTGCAAAAGAGAAAGGAGGTCAAGGTAGGTCGGTCCAAGAGGAGCTGTTACGGTAAAGGACGTTTCCTCCCATTCATTAATAAAATTTACCCAGTGCTTGTTTGCCAGAACTCAGGTTTGGCATTGGGGAAGGCTAGCATATATAGAAACCATCACGACACGGCGAGAAAAGGCAGGACAGGCAAAAAGGGCAAGCCCACGCTGTGCCGAGGTGCTTAAAGAATGAAGACCGAGCCGTGAGCGGACGTGAAGGCCTTCTCGAGAAACTCGGCCTATCTTGACATCCCGCCGCGGGCACTTACCTGGCGAGTGTAACTCTGCAGCCGCTCCACCAGCTCCTCGCGACTCCCTGAGGGGGTAAAGGCACAGGATCAGTAGGAACCTGATCTGACCCGGTCTGGGTCCAATGGCCCGCCTCCGCCCCCGGCCCCCAGGTCTCCCAGGTAACCAGACTCCACTTCCTTGCAGGTCCACGCGAGTCCCTTTTGATTTCCCGCGCTCCTCACCCTGGATCGGAGCTCCGATCTCTGCCAACTTGGCTTGAAGCTCCTGGGCAGCCCAGGCGCCATAGTGCCCCGGGGGTGGCGGCGGCGGCAGCTGCAATTCCCCTTTGGAAGGTTCGGGATGATCCGCCGCCATCTTACCCACAGGAAGGCGCGCAACCAATCCGGAAGCTCGGGCCAGCCTCCGAGCCGAATTCCCGGAACTTCCGTCAGTGCCCTACGCCACGTCCTCTCGCGGATTGGAAGAACTTTCTTATTGAGGCCCGCCCCCTGATTACATTAGGAAACATGATTCGCCGCAGGCGCGCCCTTTCTCCAATGGTTAGATGGACTGTCGCGAAGCCTTCTGGGAGTTGTAGTACTAAGGACACGGTATATGGGGTTCAGCTGCTGAGAGGACCGCGTCCCGCGACAGCGCTGGGAAAAGCTGGGGTTGGGCCGTGGGCGGTGCTGCGGCGAAAGCGCATCCTTCCCCTGAGGCGTGCTTTCCGCGTCTCCCCTGCTGGAGCGCAGGCTTTGAGCCTTCCCACCCGACTCCCTAATCAGGCGTGACAGGCCCGGGCGCTTGCGTTCCCGGGGAGTCCCGAAAGATTGATTGCCAGGGCGGTGGCGCATTGCGGCCCCAAGCGGGAGGCTGAAGCGCTGCCTGTGATAACAGTGACTGATTGCCCGCTCGCCCCGACCTGGGCCTGGATGAATGGACTGAAAGGGGATCGGAGCCGGGAGAGGAGCGGGCCCGCGAGCTGAGCTCCAGCTGCTGCCGACATGCGGGAAGGGCAACAGCCTCCTTTCCACTTTCCAGGCCGCTCAAGTGTGACTCCGCTAAGCCTTCTCCCGCTTTCCTTTCCTTCCGAGGAGCTCCCATAATGAGGCAGGTTAGTGTAGGGACTAGGGAAGGCGGCTGGTCAGAATAAAGTCCTAACAGCTGGGACCTCCCCACCCTACCCCTCACCCCACCCCCGGTCAGAACATAGCCATGAGACCCGGGCCTGTAAACCCCCTGAGGGTTGGATGGCCGCTGCTTGAGAACACAGCTGTAACCCTTACAGCCGAAAAGCCTACCAAAAACTCTGGTCACGAGGTTCCCTTTGAAAGTTCTGGGCTCCAAAGAAGTCGCTGATAACTCCAAACAGAAAGGCCTCCCCATTGGTTCCCTGAAACTAACAGGTGAAGGTAGAAAGGCAACCAATTGGGACAGGAGGTAGCTGAGATCCCTCCTTAATATGGCAAAGGGGGAGGAGGCAAGGCCTTAAAAAAAAGCCTGCGGGGGGGAGGGGGGGGAGCTCGTGCACGCGCCTCACCCAGTAGCATGCCTGTACCCGTGTCTTGGATGTGTACTATTTCTTTTCTTGTTTCTTAATAAACTCTTTACTCCCTTGCCTACCCTATGGAATGTCCTTAAATTCATTTATGTGACATAGCCAAAGAACCCAGAGCCCAAAGGGTTCCCCTAACATTAACACGTTCAAATCTCCGCCATTCCCGTCTGATTTTTTGCTCCTTCTCCTCCGCCCCCATCCCCAAGAACGTGAGGGGGGACCTGGTCTTTTTACTGTCTCTCAGTACCCAGTGTTCAAGTGGTCCTTAGCAAATGATTACTACTGAAAAAAAAAACTAAATGGAACAATCCTTCTGGCATCAGGATTTGTGACTTTCTTCCTCTCGATAATGAACTTAGGCCCCTTTCTTCCCTCAGCTCCACCAGCCCTATCCCAGGTGGCCTCAGCAGCCTGAGGGAGAGCTAGACTGGTGCGCTTTGCCGAAGCTAGCTTCGCACTCTCACTGCCAGCCAGGCTGTGTAAGTGTGTGTGTGTCTGTGTGTGTGCACGTGCGTGCACATTGGGTGAGGAAAGGAGAGACTCAGGTTCGGTTGTCTCATTTACCGGCCCCCTTCACACACACCCTTCTGTTCTCTCTATTTAGTGCCATTTCACAGACTGTCCCCAATAAAGAAGTAGAGCTGGGTGCAGGGAAAAAAAGGAAGCTGCCCCGGGTCCAAAGGAAGTTCATTTCCACAGGAGGTTCAGTTCAGTAGAGAGAGAGAAAAGGACTAGGCCAGGAAGCTGGCTCATGTCCTAGCCCTGGCAGAGAAGTTCCCTTCATTCCTGCCCAAACCTTTACCAGTCCACCTTCCATCTCACCACCACCCCAGTCAATTGCTGCCACTACCAGAAAGAACAGCACAGAACCCAGAATAGTGGTGTCAGCCCACTCAGGTGGAACCTTCCTTCCTGACCCAATCAGGCAGAACCTTTCTGATCCAAAGGAAGGCTCCCTGTAACCCGAGAGCATCTGGCAGGTCATCTGAGGCTGGAGGCCCCCTGTTGTGTGGTGCTGGGGGAGGAGGGAAGGGAGTCTGTCTCAGACAGGAGAAGCTAAGGGCTGTCTGGTGAGGGATTAATGTACCTAAGAGCCAGAAAAGGACATCCACATGGGACTTCATTTCATCATGGAGGCAGGACTCCCCCCATTGTGCAGGAGATTTTGAGGGGTGGAGAGAAGCTCTCATCCTCAGGGGCCAAACTGGGACCACAGGCAATTTCTCTGGCTCTGAGAGTCCCCATTCCCTTCTCCTCAACAAGGACCCTCACACAATCCCTCCACATTGCTTGTGTGGCCCTGAAATGGGGTACTGCTCCCAGCTCCAGCCTTGGATGGCTGCCCCAGTTCCAGGATCACTGCCATACCCAATGGGAAGGAGAAAGCAGGTGTCCAAGCCAGCCACAGAGCCTGATGGGGGCCCTTGGCATTGGGCATGGCTTTGGGGGTGCTGCTGCCTGACTCCCAGGTGGTAGGAGCTAAGAACTACAAAGACAGGAAGAAATTCAGGACCCCCACCACACACACACACACACTCACACACACTGAGTCCACATACAGAGAACCTTCACCTGGATTAACTGCAGTCTCAGAACAATCCTGAGAGGAGTGTAGGAGTGCTTATTTCCATTTTAGAGTTGGAAACAACAGGGCTCTGGAGTTGCCTCTTGACTCTGGGACTTACTAGCAGACGCAGCATTGAACTTGGATCCTCTTATTCCTGGTGCAAGGTGCAAGGTGCCTGGGCAAGGGTCCCAGGCCCACTAAAGCATGGATCAGGAGAGAGTCTGAAGTCTCGGTGGGAAGTAGGAATGTGTGAGCAGCAGAGGGCTGCCTCAGGGGGATGGGAGTCAGGCTAGAAAGGAAGGGCTCTAGCAGTGTGATGACAGATGGGACCAGACAAGGGGCTGAAGCTGTGCTTCTCTGCTGGAGGTGGAAAGAGGAGGAGGGAGGAGGGAGGGAGCACGTGGGTTCTCCTGTAAGTGTACCTGGTCTCTAAGTCTCCCAGGAATAAGGCTCCACCAGCTCGAGGATGACCGGTGGCACCCAGGAATGCCCTGCAATGCCAGAGAGTTCAGACACCTTCTGGGGCTCAGTTTCCCCGTCTGTAGAGTGAGGGAAGGGGGCTGGCCACGTTGGTGTCCAGACCCCGCAAGACTGCGGGGCGAAGATGCCGGCATCGGCAATCGCCAGCGGGAGAGCATTCCCGCAGCAGCCGGCAAGCCTGGGCTGCCCCCTCCTCTTCTCGCTCCCCTCCCCCTCCCCTCCCCTCCCCTCCCCTGCGCGGATCGGCCCCCGCCCCCGCCCCGCCTCCGGTGTGCGATGGGGGGCGGGCGGCCGGCGGAGCAGAGATCAGCGGAGCCGAGCGGACGCCGCCACCTGATCCCATCCAGGCGCAGCGAGGCGACCGACCCGCACTCGGCGCGCAGGGCCTGCGGAATCCTCGCAACCGGCCCGCACCTCCAGACCCGGCGCGGGACGTAGCGGCGACCACCCCCCACCCGGGTGGGAGGCACAGCCTGCGCGGCGTGAGTACCTTCGTGGCCGGCCTGAGGCTGGGGGCGCCGGGGGAACGGGACCAGGATGGGGGATGAGCGGTGGGCGGGAGAGTGTCCTGGGGGCCTACTGCCAGGAGAGCATGAGGAGGGGGCGCTGTGCCCCCTGAGGAGCCGGAGAGGACAGGGTGCCAGGGCGAATCCGGCCTATGCACTATGTGACCGGATGCCGGTGACGGATCCCTGGGGGAGGTTGGGATGAAATCGAGGGAATGTGTGTGTTAGTGTGTGTGTGTAGGAGGGGGGTGATGGAGAGAGAAGGATGAAGGAAATTCGGAGGCAGCGATGACGTGGGGGTGGATGAGAGGGAGAGGGGACTGGTGGGAGCTGGCCCACGCTGGAGGAGGAAAAAAAGGAAAAAGAAAGCTGGAAGGGCATTTGATCTCCTGGGGCCATTAATCTGCAAAGCCCCTCTGTCCCTCACCCCTTCTTCTCTGGTGCCCTGGGTCAGTTTCCCTGCTCAGCCTGTTCCGCCACCCCTCAAGCTTGGATGGAGTCTCCAGGTCATCCAGCACTCGGTCCAGGTGGTCCAGGCCAGGACTGCCCCCCTCCTCTAAGTGCAGGCCCTGGCATCAGCCCTGGAGTTGGGAGGGGGAGGAGAAAGGGCTCCTCTGGGAGCAAGTAGGTGCCCAGGCCAGTTTCAGAGCTCTATTTCAAAGCTCTGGCTGGCAGAACCATTTCTTCCTCAGTTCCCTGGAGAAAGGAAAGCAATTTGCAAAACTAGGCAGCAGCCTGAGGTAGATTGTTCTTCCTAAAATTAGCACTGATGTTGTGATGATGGGCATCCTGACCTGTCGGGGATAACTGGGGGACCCTCTCACTCTCCAGGGGAGGCTGGGGTGTAGTCTGAAGCAGCTGAGGAGCAAGGGCCCAGTCCATTTCTCTATTAGGAAAGCCTGCCCCAGTAGCACTGCCACCCACCCCACACAAGCCTGGAGATGACAGAGGGAAGCCCGGCTCCAGGCAGCCCCTGCCCTGCTGGCCAGTGCTCTGACTCAAAGAAGTATCTTCAAGTGAACCTGCCGAGGGAAGGCAGGCCTCCTCCAGTGTCCCAGCGGCACCCTCTCTCAGGACCCAGAATGGTTAGCCTGGCTGAGAGCCGAGCTGGACGAGACAGGGTTACTGTCGTCGAATACCTGAAGGCATGTCATGGAGATAAAGGACTTTCTGTGTGGTCTGGGAGATCAGCACTGGCAATAAACAGAGCAAGGGTGGAAGGGGGTGAGCAGCGGAGGGTACCACAGGAGGCAGGCTGATCCTGGCTGTCCCAGAAAGAACTTTCCACCAGCCGAGGCCGCTCTGAAAAGGACCAGGCAGTACCTGGAGGTGTTGAGCAGCCTGTTTTTGACTGTGGCCAAGCAGAAGCTGATGCCCACCTTCTGGGGGTGCTGTCCAGGGAATTGCAGCACCAGTGAGGCCATGTTCATGAGCGGGCCTGAGCCTGTGGGCTGGCTGGCTCCACAGGGCTGAGCCATGGAGGGGAGCGTGTCCAGGAGTGGGATGGGGGGCAACGAAAATGCCTGGCACCTTTTTCTGGGAAAATGCCCACTGCATCTCCCCAGGCTTGACCTCCTTTGCTGATCCCAACCCCTTTGAGAAACAGCAGGGCTTTTGCAAGTTTACCAGGATGGGAATGGGCTTGCTCCCCATGTTGCCTCTCTTGGGAAACTCCAGTCTAGGCACAAAGATCTCTAGGCAGGACAGCGACAAAGGGAAGAAGGTGTGCCTCCTGGAAAGGCTAAGGGCTCTGACTTCTTCCTGCAGGCTGTCCCACCCAGGCAGAACCAGCTGCTCCTCTGCCCCAGCAATCCTTGAAGAGACAGGGAGGGCCCAAGGCTTCTTCTGCTACGCCCTTGGTTGCCCTCTGTGGCTAGACCCTTACCCCACACAGGCTCCAGGCGGCTTAAGTTCGTCTGCAGGCTGGTGGAGGAAACCAGGCGATGGGGCCTGGAGCGAAGGGGAAGGCATAAGCAGGGCATCTTTCCATGCAAACAGGTTTAAATGTAATCCAGGATTAGATGGGAGGGGGGGAGGAGGCTTAGAGGGGAGAGCTTGGAGGCCAAGACCAGAGCCCCAGGGGAAGGCGATGGTCAAAAGGATTTTCACATTACCTCACCCCTCCTGGGACCCAGGTGTCCTAGTTCTACACACACGTACATGCCCACCAGTTTCCAGGCTCTCCCCTTTGGAGAAGGGTGAGTGTGAGGGCTTAATCTGAACTTGAACCTGGAGACTGAGGCCCCTGTGATGGAGACTCCACCCTAGCTTAGGGACAGGCATCACTGCTGAAGCTGACTTTCCACTACAGCTGCCAAGGGCTGGGCTGCTCTGGAGCCAAGCCATTCATGCAGAGACAGGTGACTGGCTGGAAACCAGGCCCTTCTCCCACCTCTCACTCCTGCTGCTCACTCAGGACAGAGGTCAACCATCTCCTGGAGATACCCAGCAGGGTAGCAAGCAGGAGCCACCTCCACACTCCCTGCACCCCCACCCCCTCCCAGGCTGCCATCCCATTGCTTTGGCCAGGCACATCTCACTGCAGAGCCAGCTGATGGGGCAGCCTGGGTTTCAGGTGTCTGAGGATGGAATCCAGTTAGGCTTCCAGGACTCAAGTGCACCCTTTCCCTTATTGATTTATCCATCTTGGGCCCTCAGAGCAGTAACTGAGCTAGGACAGCTCAGAGCTCGGAAGCATGCAGAATTGCCAGAGTCCAAGGCAGGGATGGGGACATGAGTTATGCACAGAAGCAGCACACAGAGTGTCCCAGGGCATGACTTTGCAGCCAGAAAGAGCAGGGTGTGAATCTGCCTCTGCTAATGCCAGCTGTGTGACACTGAACAAGGGACAGCATCTCTTAGAGCCTCAGGTTCCTCATCTATAAAATGGGAATAATACCTACGTTAGGGTATGGCATGGAATGAAGTATGAAATAGTATAGAACTTACAGTAAGCCTGCAGTTTTGATCCCTTCCCTATGTCAGAGGCTTGAGAAGGTAAAGGCCTGGCCGGTGTTGCTCAGAGCTCAGCTAGTCAGTGACTGAGCTGGGTTTGGAATCAAGCCTGAATCAAGTCCAGGATCTTTCTCACTGTGTCACATTCCTCCCTCCTCACTCTGAGTGCCCCCACCCTTCCCCCAGCTTAGTCTCCGGGATGAAAGGATCGCAAGCACCTTCTTCTCACTAATTCTGGAGTGCTGGGCAAGGCACCTCACTCCTGAGCCCCTGGGGAGCCAGGACCATCGGCTGAAGCAATCAGGCAAGGAGTCTTGGAGGATGGGAAACCTCCAGTTGAGACTTCTGTGCTCTGAGCCAAGTCCTGGGGCTGAGGCGAGTCTACTGACAAGATGGATATAAAGTAAATGGCGGGGAGACAAAGCCAAAGTAGGGGCAGGCAGTGAGGCAGAGACAGGGCTTAAGGAGGGGATGGCTACCACCCCAGGGGCTGGCCACACCCCAGGCCCTGTAATTCCACCCAAGACTGGTTATCTGGAGCAGTGAGGAGATAGGGTCTTGGTAACTGGCGGTAGGAATCTGATCTTCCCTGGCCTCTCTGCTCAGGTCCACCTCTTTGGAGCTCTCCTTTCGCAGTCCTGCTAGGGCCCAGAGCCCATCTCCTCCGCCCACTGCAAACTTGTCTGCCTCTTTCTCCTGCCAGGCCTCGCTCAGGGAACACTGGCCCTGCTACCGGAGCCTCAAGAGCCCCCATGAGTGCCGGCAAAGGGCGTCCTGGATAGCGAGGCCCTGGCTGGTCCAGGGCTGGGCACCCCACCATGCCCCCCATCCTCCAGCGCCTGCAGCAGGCCACCAAGATGAGCCGCAGGAAAATCCTGCTGCTGGTGCTAGGGTGCAGCACTGTAAGCCTCCTCATCCACCAGGGAGTGCAGCTCAGCTGGTAAGGAGGCAGGGCCTCGGTGAGGGGCGGGCCTGAGGGCGGGGCACGCCTGGGTTAGCTTAGAACTGGGCCATCTCCTTGCCCTTCCTTCCACCTGCCCTTCGATTGGGTGTCGCTCCTTCTCCCTATTCTGAAAGCACTTTTTCCATAACATTCTCTGTAGATCCACACGACCTCCCTAAGCAGGGATTAGTCTTCAGAGAAAGGGTTGAATGACTTGCTTAGTCATATAGCTAGTCAGTGACTGAGCTGGGTTTCAAAGCCAGCCTGAATCTAGTCCAGGATCCTTCCCACTGCATCACTCTCCCTTCCGCCTCACCCCGAGTGCCCTCCGCTCAACTTAGTCCCCAAGTGAAAGGACTGCAAACAACTTCTCACTTCCCTTGTGCTGGGCAAGTCATTTCACTTCTGAGCTCTGGTTTCCTCATCTACAAAACGGGAATGATGGTATGTGTGACCCAGACTAGGCACCCTGATACAAGATACCATGTGACAACTAATGGGAGCTCCTGGCCCTGCTCCTGACTCAGTGCTTGAAGCCAACAAATCATGACCCCTCCTGGCCTCAACATCCCCATTTTCTACACAGTCTGTCCCTGAAGATGGAGGGAATGGGCCTGGCCCCCTTGGCTGGATGCGTTGCTGGTCTTTATAAGGGCTGTCTCTGTCAACATCATGCTGAGCCCAGGCCAGCCACAGATGGGAAACATCAGTGGTGTTCAGGCTGCCAAAGCTGCCTAGACTTGTCCTTGTTACATGATGCTTAGGATGGTAGAAAAGGATCTTGGGGGTTGCACTGCAATCCCAAACACCCTTGTTTCAGGAATGAGGAAACAAAAATAAAAGCTTCTTGACAGCAAGGAGTAGTATGTGTTTTTCATAATATGGTCTCTCTTGAGCGTGTTAACAATGCCTGGCACAGAGTAGCTGCTCAAAAAATAATCGTTGAATGAATGAATGAAGCTCCAGAGACCTTAACAGAATCATGTAACAAATTGGCTGTCTCAAAGCCCAATGCCACCCGTATACAGGGTGAGGACACAGTGAAAGAATGAAAATAAGACGACAAAGAGCAAGAAACTTTATTTGACTTGTTTCAGACTTCATGTAAATGCTTTTTCTCTTTGTTGGCCTCAGTTTCTACACCTGTAAAGCGGGATTCCTCAAGGGTCTCCAAAGGTTTTTGTCCCTTATATTAGTATCTCTTTCCACATTAACAAATTACTGTGCCTCAAAACTTAGTGGCTGAAAACAACAAACATTTTCTAGTTCACAGTGTCTCTGGGTCAGGAATCCAGGTGTGGCTGTCCACTGGGGATGCATTCTCATCTGAAGGCATCAGCTTCCAAGTTCACCCATGTGACTGCTGGCAGGCTGATGGACTGAGGGCCTCAGTTCCCTAGGGATTGTTGCCACGTGGTGCCTCCCCATTAGGGCAGCTTGCTTTTGCCAATGAGTCATCTAGAAAGGGAGAGACAGACACCAAGACAGACGCCATAGCCTTTGGATAACAATCTCCGAAGTGGTATCCCTTCATTTCTTGCCATATTCTATTCTATTGGGAGCATCAAGTCCAGCCCACACTCAAGGGGAGAGGATGACACAAGGTCCTAAATACCAGGAGGCCAGGGGAGACTCGTTGGGGTCCTCTTAGGGTTGTCTACTACACCCCTCTACCGTTGTAAGGGTAAAGCCCAGGACAGGCGGCTCTGGGGCCCATCCCATCATCCTAGGGGAGCGGCCAGTGTCAGATCGCATCCCTCATACCCTGCTCCTTGCATGCCCCCCGGGCCCTGCAGGTACCCCAAGCTGTTCCCTCTGAGCTGCCCGCCTCAGCGGGACTCGCCGTCGCGTCCCAAGCACCTGACGGTGGCCTTCCTGAAGACGCACAAGACGGCGGGCACGACAGTGCAGAACATCCTGTTTCGCTTCGCCGAGCGCCACAACCTGACCGTGGCCCTGCCGCACCCAAGCTGCGAGCACCAGTTCTGCTACCCGCGCAACTTCACGGCGCACTTCGTGCACCCGGCCACGCGGCCGCCGCACGTGCTGGCCAGCCACCTGCGCTTCGACCGCGCGGAGCTCCAGCGCCTCATGCCGCCCGGCACCGTCTACGTCACCATCCTGCGCGAGCCGGCCGCCATGTTCGAGTCGCTCTTCAGCTACTACAACCAGTACTGCCCGGCCTTCCGGCGCGTGCCCAACGCGTCGCTCGAGGCCTTCCTGCGCGCGCCCGAGGCCTACTACCGCGCGGGCGAGCACTTCGCCATGTTCGCACACAACACGCTGGCCTACGACCTGGGCGGCGACAACGAGCGCAGCCCGCGCGACGACGCCGCCTACCTGGCGGGCCTCATCCGCCAGGTGGAGGAAGTCTTCTCGCTCGTCATGATCGCCGAGTACTTCGACGAGTCGCTCGTGCTGCTGCGGCGCCTGCTGGCCTGGGACCTGGACGACGTGCTCTACGCCAAGCTCAACGCGCGCGCCGCCGGCTCGCGCCTCGCCGCCATCCCCGCGGCGCTCGCGCGGGCCGCGCGCGCCTGGAACGCGCTCGACGCCGGCCTCTACGACCACTTCAACGCCACCTTCTGGCGCCGCGTGGCGCGCGCCGGCCGCGCCTGCGTGGAGCGCGAGGCGCGCGAGCTGCGCGCGGCCCGCGAGCGCCTGCTGCGGCGCTGCTTCGGCGCTGAGCCGGTGCTGCGCCCCGCCGCGCAGATACGCACCAAGCAGCTGCAGCCGTGGCAGCCCAGCCGCAAGGTGGACATCATGGGCTACGACCTGCCCAGCGGCGGCGCCGGGCCCGCCACCGAGGCCTGCCTCAAGCTGGCCATGCCCGAGGTGCAGTACTCGAGCTACCTGCTGCGCAAGCAGAAGCGCCGCGGCGGCAAACGCGCCCGGCCCGAGCCGGTCCTGGACAACCCCCCGCCTCGGCCCATCCGAGCGCTGCCCCGCGTTCCCCAGGGCCCCTGACCTCCGCCCGCCTCCCGGAGTCTGGGTCCTACCCTGCCTTCCTAGTAGTCTAGCCTCGGCCTGCCGCTCAGACCCGCCCATGGGGGCTCTTTCATCCCACCCAAGGGGCTTGAGCCCCGCGCAAAACTTGGGGAGCGTCTTCCTATCTGAGCCCGCCTTCCAGGGATGGCCCCTTGGGAAGGGTGAGATAGGCCGGAACGAGCTCCGGGTCACTCTCCTTCCCAGCTGGTTGGTGGCTTTGGCCCCAGCAGTCTGGGGCCTATCCAGAACGGCCCACCCTGCCTTTTTATGGGGACTAGTTCCCCACCCTTCTCGGTCCTCCCCAGACGTAGAAAGGGAGGCTGGGCCCCACCTGTCTTCTGAGTGGAGGAGCCCAGGCCCCAGAGAAGGGCTGAGGCCCGGGGACAGGCTGCCCTGGCCAGCAGCCTCACTTGGCTCTTGCCCATTCTTCCCAGGGCTTCAGGGGCCCCCCTACTGTCTGTCTTCCAGGTCCTTCGGTAACCACAGACCTAAGCTGCTCCCAGACTCGCAGAGCAAAGAGTGCTTGGGTTGGGCTCTTTGTTTGGTTGGACTTTCTTTTTTTAAATAAAATATCTTTATAATGTGCAGGTTGTATGTCAGACATTGAAAACCATATTCTCCATGTGAGAGGAGGGAGGTGCTCAGAAAGAGCTGTGGCTGTAGGATGGGGCCAGACTCATTTAAGATCCCCTGCTGCCTCTTGGAGGCTCACAGTCCTCTCCAGCTCCTTGACTGACTGGGTTCACCAGTACAGACTGTGGCCCCCTCAAGCTCACTCAACATTTAGAAAATCTAGGAAAAGAATGGCCTCCGTTTTCATTCAGTTCAGCAGTATTTATCTATCATCATCCAAGTTACATGGAGGTGAACAAGACAGATAGGGCCTTTATCCCCATGGAGCTCATGGGGAGACACTGAAACAGGAGCAGTGCATGTAAACAAAGAGAAGTACTGGAGGCGGTTAGAGCAAAACATAACATCTTGGCCAGAGCAGAGGCTGGAAGAGGATCATTTCGGGTAAGGAGGAGCTCAGCTCAGAATTTTACCTACCCTGTTGAATCGCTGGCTCCAGCACTGGCCTTTCCCCAGAAGAAGACAACTCTGAGCCAGATGAGGTACCATCCCTTCCGCAATTTCTTTTAAGCACACCAAAAAACCCAATACTTTGAAATGAAACCTTAAGACGAGCAGAGAATCAGGCCTTTTTTTGTTGTTACTTTGTTCAGAGCTACATTGATACACCTGGACAAGTAATAAAAATATTAGATAACATGGTCTACTGTATCAGCCACTTTACATACATTAGCTTATGAGATCGGTGCCATTTTACAGGTGAGGGAACTGAAGCATGGAGAGGTTAAGGGATGTTCAGGGTCACACAGCTGGAAAGTGGCCGTGAGGATTTGAATCTGACTGTAACTTCAGAGTCTGCTCTTAAGTGCTGTTCATAGTGCTGTTCAAATCAACAAGTTTACATGCCACTGGCTAGGCTGGCTCCTAGGACCTTTCCCCCAAAAGAATGTAAAATGAAGAAGCCCAGATCCTACTATCAGCTTGGCTTCATCTTATTTTTCACAGGCAGTGTTTGACCAGTTTGGGCAGTGGCACTGCAGTGGTTGGTTGGCAGGTCGTATGAAACTCCCTAGGCTTGAAAAGGGGCTGTTTTTATAGCACCTTACTTTTTACTAGCAAGCTCTAGAAACGGCAAAAAGGAGTAATTACAGACATTCAAAGCCATAATTAGGTTTCTGGTGGTAAGCAACAGTAATGAATTGTACTAAGCCCAAAGTCGTCTATCCAAAGACAAGTGTCTTTTGGGCCCCAGACCAAGAAGGTGTCTGCCTGCCCCTGCCACTGCCTTCCCCCCATAATCCCACTCCAGCCCTGACCCCCAGCCATACCTCTGCTTGGAACATCCTTCACTCTTCCTAGGTCTTTCTGGAAAACTCAAGACATGCCTTTAAGATCCACTTTGGGAAGCAGATATGGCTCAAGCATATGGGCGCCCACCTACCATGTGGGAGGTCCCAGGTTCGGTTCCCAGTGCCTCCTAAAGATAAGCAAGACAGCAAGTTGATGCAACGAAGAGACACAATAAGGAAATACAATGAGAGATACAACAAGTGGGAAGCAGACGTAGCTCAAGCTATTGGGTGCCTCCCTCCCACATGGGAGGTCCTGGGTTTGTTTCCTGGTGCCTTCTAAAAAGAAGAAGAGCACACAACGAACCGACACAGAGAGCAGACAGCACAAACAATGAGGGGGAAGAAGGGAAGGGGGGAAGGGAAGAAGGGAAGGGGAAGGGAGAAAGGAAAGAAAGGAAG
>JAQZBX010043786.1:0-21559 GCA_029593785.1 Cabassous unicinctus | reverse complement strand
AGGAAGCGAACCCGGGGCCTCTCATATGGTAAACGGGTGCTCTATCCATTGCGCCACACCCACTTCCTGCCGTGAGGTTGCTGCATCAGCCCACCGCACCGCTCAGGCCGGCGTGCCCTCACAAGGAGGCCTCGGGACGCGAACCCGGGCCTCCCATATGGTAAACGGGGGCTCTATCCACTGAGCCACACCCGCTTCCTAAAATTTTTTTAATAGTAGCCATTCTAGTGGAGTTGAAGTGGCATCTCATTGTGGTTTTGATTTGCATTTCCCTAATAGCTAGTGATGTTGAGGATCTTTTTATGTGCTTTTTAGCCATTAGTACGTCCCTTTTGCTCATTTTTTAATTGGGTTGTCTTTTTATTGTTGAGTTGTAGAATTTCTTTATTTATTCTGGATATTAAACCCTTATGGGATAATGTGGATTCAAAATATTTTCTCCCATTGAGTAGTAGGTCGTCTTTCATTTTAATGACAAACTCTTAATGCTCAAAAGTTTTTAATTTTTGCTCTTTCATAGTTTGTAACAATCGTTTCACAACAATACAAAGTGTTGGTGGTGGGGTGTAATGTATGGGAGCCTTGTATGATGATATGCATGTTTGTTTTGTAAGTTCACAAATTTTACTATAGGCTTATTGTTTATGTATGTTCAAGTATGAATTGGTATACTTAATAAAATATCCAAATACTTCAATAAAATTTTTAATTTTCAGGAGGTCTCATTTATCTATGTTTTCTTTTGATGCTTGTGCTTTGAGTATAAAGTCTAAGAAACCATTGTGTAACACAAGATCCTGAAGATGTTTCCCTACATTTTTCTTGTAGGAGTTTTATGGTCCTGGCTCTTATATTTAGGTCTTTGATCCATTTTGAGTTAATTTTTATATAGGGTGTGAGATCGGGGTCATTTTTCATTCTTTCACATATGGATATCCATTACTCCCAGCAACATTTGTTGAAGAGACTATTCTTTTCTAATTGAGTGGACTTGGCAGCTTTGTTAAAAATCAATTGACATGAAATGGGTGTAGCTCAGTGGTTGAGCGCTTGCTTCACATGTATGTGGTCCTCGTTCAATCCCCGGTACCTTCTAAAAAAAAAAAATCAATTGGTCATAGATGTGAGGTCTGTTTCTGAACTCTCAACTCAATTGCATTGGCCAGTATATTTATCCTTGTGCCAATACTTTGCTGTTTGGACCACTGTTGTTTTGCAGTATGCTTTAAAGTCAGGAAATGTGAGTCCTCCAATTTCTTCTTTTTCAAGATGTTTTTGACTTTTCGGGGCCCTTTGCATTTACAAATAAATTTGATTATTGGCTTTTCCATTTCTGCAAAGTAGGATGTTGGAATTTTGATTGAGTTTATGGTGAATCTGTGAATCATTTTGGATAGAACTGACATCTTAACGATATTTAATTTCCAGTCCATGAACACAGAATGTCCTTCCATTTTTTTTTTTGGTTATTTTGATTTCCTTAAGCAATGTTTTGTAGTTTTCTGTGTTTAAGTCCCTTGATTCCTTAATTAAATTAATTCCTAGATATTTGATTCTTCTAGTTGCTATTGTAAATGGTATTTTTTTTCTTGATTTCCTCCTCAAATTGCTATTTACCAGTGTATAGAAACACTAATGACTAAATGTTGTCAGTAGTGTCAGTATTTGTCTCTTATAACAGTTTTTTACTTAAAGTCTATTTTGGCCAGTGTTAGGATAGCTACCCCAACTCTTTTTTTTTTTTTTTTGGTTACTGTTTGCATGCAATATATTTTTCCAACCTTTCTCTTTCAACCTATTTGTGTCTTTGTGTCTAAAGTGAGTCTCTTGTAAACAACATATAGTTGGAGCATGCTTTTTAAAATCCATTCTGCTGATCTGTGTCTTTTTCTTTTTTTCTCTTTTTTCAGGAGGAACCAGGAATTGAACCTGGGACCTTGTACATGGAAGGCAGGTGCTCAAGTATTGAGCTCCACCTACTCCCCAATCTGTGTCTTTTGACTGGGTTGTTTAATCCAATAACATTCAGTGTCATTACTGTAAAGGCAGTACTTACTTCAGCCATATTATCCTTTGTTTTTTTTGTTTTTGTTTTTTTATATGGAACGCTTTACGAATTTGCCTATCATCCTTGCACAGGGGCCATGCTAATCTTCTCTGTATCGTTCCAATTTTAGTATATGTGCTGCCGAAGCAAGCACTATCCTTTGGTTTTTATATGTTATATATGTTTTTTGTCTCTTCTTTTATTACTGTGTAGTCGATCTTTTGTGATATATCTGAGTGCTCCCAAAATTTGTTTCTGTACATTTAAAAAATATTTTCTTTGTGGTTACCCTGGTGTTTATATCATACAACCTCCATCTATAACCTGCTAATTTGAAAAGATACCAATCTAGCTTCAGTAGCATACATGTTCTCTGCTCCTGTATGCCTCTGTTTCCCCTCTTTATGTTGTTTTTCTCCCAGTTTACCACTTTATATTTTTCATGTCCGTTATCAGGAAATAAGCCTTTTTCTTGTTCAGTTGTATTCTGAGTTATAGGAATTAATGAGTAGAGTTGTATATTGAGGATACACTACTATTGTGTGTTGCATTTACCCTTTTAGTTGCCATTACTGATTATCTTCCTTTCTTCCCACTACAAGCCCCACTCCATTCCTGTCTTTTCCCTCAACCTTTAGTAATTCCTGTAGGGCAGATCTTTGGTTGACGGCTCTCTCAGTTTGTTTATCTATGAATATTTTAAACTCTTCCTCATTTTTGAAGGACAGTTTTGCTATGTAAAGATTTTTGGGCTGGCAGTTTTTCTCTTCAGTATGTTAAATATATCATACCATTGCCTTTTTGCGTCCATGGTTTCTGGTGAGAAATCAGTACTTAATCTTATTGAGGGGAAGCGAATATGGCTCAAGCGATTGGGCTTCTGCCTACCACATGGGAGGTCCTGGGTTTGGTGCCCAGTGCCTCCTGGAGAAGGTGAGGTGGTGTGATGGGCAGGCGCAGCGAGCTGGTGCAACAAGATGACACAACAAAAGCGACACAAAGAGGAAAGACAGTGAGAGACACAACAAACCAGGGAGCTGAAGTGGCTCAGATAATTGGGCGCCTCTCTTCCTCATGGGAGGTCCCAGGTTCAGTTCCCGGTGCCTCCTAAAGTGAAGATGAGCAACATAGAGAGCACAGAGCAAATGGACACAGAGAGCAGACAGCGACCACAAACAATGGGGTTGTGTGTGATAAATAAATAAATCTTTAAAAAAAAAAATCTTATTGAGGATCCCTTGTGTGTGAGGAATCGCTTTTTCTCTTGCTGCTTTCAGAGTTCTCTATCTTTGACATTCTGATTAGTATGTGTCTTGGAGTTGGTCTCTTAGGATTTATTTTGTTTGGAGTCCATAGTGCTTCTTGGACATGTATATTTATATCTTTCATAAGAGGGGAAATATTTGGCCATTATTTCCTCAGATATTTTCTTTCTTTCTCTTTTCCCTTTTCCTTCTCCTTCAGGGATACCTATGACACATTAGTGCACTTCACGCTATCACTCAAATCCCTGAGACTCTGCTCAGTTTTTTCTATCCTTTTCTCTGTCTGCTCTTCTGACTGTATGATTTTGATTGTCCTGTCTTTTAGTTCATTGATTCTTCTGCCTGTTCAAATCTGCTGTGGTGTGTTTCTAGTATATTTTCAATCTCTGCTATTGTGCCTTTCCTCCCCATAATTTCTGTTATGTTTCCCTTTATACTTTGAAATTCTTCTCTATGCCTACACATTGTCTTCTTTTTTTTAATTTTTTTTAATTAAGATTTTATTTATTTATTTATTCCCCCCGGCTGCTTGGGCTGCTTGTGCTCGCTGTGTGTTTTTCTGTGTCTGCTTGTCTCCCCCTGCTGGGCCGTCCCGCTGTCTCAGCTCACCAAGCCGCGCGGGCTGGCCTGCCTTCACCAGGAGGCCCCGGAAATCGAACCCGGGGCCTCCCATATGGTAAACGGGAGCCCTATTGATTGAGCCACATCCGCTTCCCCACATTGTCTTCTTAATATCTTTTAAATCTCCAGCCATATTTTCCTTCATCTCCTTGAATTGACTTAGATTTTTTTTAACTTGTTTGATTAACTGGTCTAAATCTGTGACTCCTCTGAAGTTTTAATTTGATCCCTTGACTGAGCCTTATCACCCTGTTTCTTAGTATGGCTTGTAATTTTTTGCTGATGTCTAGGCATCTGATTACCTTTTTTTTTTTTTTTTCCAAACTTTATTTCAAATTAAAAAATAGAATAACATACAAAAGATGGCTCAACAAGTTATGGAAGCATTACTCCAAAAAAGTACTGTCCAGGCACTTTTATCTGATCTAATTCCAAAACAAAGTCAGTTGTTCCTCCAGTGTTCAGAAAAATACACAGATGAACACAGATTAGCTAAATGACATAATCAAGGTCTCCTTGTTAATGAAGAAAATGAAGAAAACAAAATGCTTAATCCTATTCATATGTCACAAAACCAAACCCCATATTCTTTTCTTTACCTTTAACATTAATACTTTCTTTGCTTTTACTACAAAAATACTACAATATTGTTGTTACCTATAGTTTGTAAGTTATATTAGTTATATTTTTCCCATGTATCACCCTGTTCTTAACACCTTATAGTAGAACATTCCTGTATTTATATTATTAACCACAGTCCTCAGCTACCTCTAAAATCAGTTATACATTCCCTATATTATCCTCCAGCTGTCCTCCAACTAACATTAACCTCCCTAGACTACTTATTTCAGCCACAATCATATCCATAAATCAACAGTTACATTCATTATGATGTGCTACCATCAACTCCATCTATTACCACATAATTACAATTGACCTTATTAAACATTCTATATATATCCAGCATCAGCTCCCCCTTCTCAACCCACATTCCATCTCCCACTAACCTGTACTCCATAGTCCAACTCCACAAGTCTAATCATTGTATTTGACAATGGTTATAAAGGTATTCAGCATCTCATCTTGAGTTCACTCTGAAGGTCAGGTTCTCCATCTTATCTAGGGTTTTATTGTTTATTGGCTTTGTGTTAAGTCTCTCCTTTGACCCTTGGTCCAACTTATTCTAGACCTTTAGAATAGCCTGTGCTTATTTTAGACCTTTAGAATAGCGTGTATTTAATTATATTTTCTCAGCTCTCCATCTGGTTCTTGCCATGTATATTCAGTACAGTTTTTAAGATTGCACTTTTTGTGTAATTGTTTCACCTCCTAGAGAAAGCTTCCTTTACTCTGTTAATTCTCTGGGAGTCTTGATCTGTTCTGTTTTTGTGCAGAATTTTCTCCCCAGCTCCTGTGATTTGTTTGTTTATTTTTATTTTTATTTTTTTTTAAAGATTTATTTATTTATTTATTTATCCCCCCCTTGCTGCTTGTGTTTGCTGTGTCCATTTGCTGTGCGTTTTCTCTGTGTCTGCTTATCTCCCCTTGCTGTGAGGTCTTGCTGTATCAGGCCGCGCGGGCCGGCCTGCCCTCACAAGGAGGCCCCGGGAAGCGAACCCGAGGCCTCCCATATGGTAAACGGGAGCTCTATGGGTTGAGCCACACCCACTTCCCCCTGTGATTTCTTTAAATTCTTTCCCTCACTCTGTGCCCTGTTTTCCTTACACTTTTCAGTTCTGGGACCCTTTTTTTATTTCTCTGTGAGTCTTTTCTGCTTCCAGTTTCTTCCCCATTTTGGTATCCTATCCTGGGGAGCCAGATGGAGTCCATCCAGAAATTTGGGTCACTCCAGAAAAGTCCATTTTGTGTTTAGGTATTCTAGCCAACAGAAACTGGATTGAGTATGCTCGCCACTTGCCATCTGCAGTTCTACCATAGTCTTTCTCTCTTCCCTCTGCCTCTGCTCTGCCCCATGGCCCCATGACCCTTTTTCACGCTGTACTTCTCAGTGACTTGTGTTTCTCCCTGGGTCTCCATGGACTTCCGTGCCTATACCTGGGTATGCATGGGCTCCACTCACTGCTGTCTCTCTATAGTCTTTGTCCCCCGTGGGAGGTGGGAGGGACCTGGGCCACTGCTTCTGAGTAGGACTGAGTGAGGGAGGAAGGGAAGTGGACTAGCGGTCTGGGTAATAAGTTTCCTGTTGATATTTTTCTTTTTCTTTGATTCAGCATATGTAGAGTCCTTCTCTAGTCATTACTGCCCTCCAGAGTTATAAGCAAGTAGCATTTGTCCTATTATTCGTTGAATCTCTGGGTAGGTGTTTTCAGGAATGTCTTTTGTCACCATGTTTGTGACATTACCCAGCCATTTCTTTTTTTTTTTTTCTTCTTTTTTTTTTATGATTGCAGGCAGGAAGTTTATTGGGACGCTCTCCCAAGGGAGGGGGTCTGAAGAATAGACTTCAGCCCCCAGCCATTTCTTTTTATATGTATAATTGCACTTCCAGTGACCATTTACATTTTAACATAATGCAGTAACCTAAAGGGGTGATTCTGATGACAGGAACTTTCAGCACTGTTGCCTAATTAGGTATATTTCTTACAGAACTCTCCAAGTTAGATCCTGTGCATGGCTGTCTGCTGTCCTGCATCTAGGGCTGGCTGCCTTCACCTACAGTTTTATAGTCTTGATAATTTTACATTAACAAAAGGAATGAAATCTGAAGTGTAGTTTTCCATGTTTCCAAAAGCATTTGGTTAAAAGTCAATAAAATAATCTTGATAAAAGTTATTTTGGAAAAGTCTATAGATCTGGGTCGTAATATTATGTGTGTTTAGTTTAGAAGTCCATGTATAAAGGCGCCACACACACACACACACACACACAAAAACAATGAAAACTAACTTTTCATGAAGTTGGTGAGGATCAGTTGTCAGTATATTTACTTTTCAACATTAGAATTCAGGAAACTTTAATGCTAAAATTTTTGGGTATTTTCAGTTACCAAATTTTTGGTTGAAATGTTAATATGTCCTTTATTACCTAATTAGCATGACTTTTTAGATCACTTGTTATCTGGGAGTAATTCATACCGTGATCATTAATGCAAATAAAGAGCCATATAATATTTTTATGTATTTTATATATTTTTAATGATAACATGTATCTTTTTTTAATATGTAATCTAAAAAACCAACAAAGTTATTTTTATTTTGCCGTCAGAAGGTGGGGGGTTGGGAATGGGAGGACTGGAGGGGAAAACACACCCTAAATCCAGGGATTGACAAACAGTGATTATTGATTATGGTTATCTACTATTTAAAGGCAGTTTTTATGCATTTGTGTGTGAATGTGGTGAGATACTGAAGGTATGTTTTTGAGGGGAAATGAATTGTGTAACAAAAAAACCCTTCTATCCAGTATCTGTGAGCACTTAGCTTTGGAAATCCCAACCGTAGGCATAATTGTTTATACTGTTTGAATATTTAGTTAGACTTTTCATGTAATTGGGAGGGGAAGAAGTTTCGTTGCAGCCAGTCACCAAGGCCTCTGTTTTTTGTCCCCCAAACTTACGGGACACTTACAAAAGTAATTCAAAACCCATTACAGAACATACTTTCCCATTGAGACCCATATCTACCAATTTTAACATTTTGCCACATTTGCCGTATCATTCTGTCTATCCCTCTATCTGTCATCTATTTTCTAAACATTTTAGAGTAGTTTGTATACATCATGCTCCTTGAATACAAAATACATCCTTATACATTTCCTAAGAACAAGGATATTCACTTACATAAGCATCTTGTGTCCACTTATCATGTTCAAGAAACTTAACATTGATAGAAAGCTTACAGTCTATATTCCAAATTTTTCATGTCCCAATAATGTCCTTTTGAGCCTTTTCTCTTCCATAGTAGATCCAGTCCAGGATCATGTATTGCATTTAGTTGTCATTGTCTCTTTAGTTGATTTTTTTTTAAATGTGGAAACATAAGTACAGTATAAACTTTCCCATCTCAAACATACCATTTAGTGAGATTAAACACATTCACAGTATTTCACTACACTCTCCACACCCATTATCATAGCATTCCCATCACCCCAAAAAAGATATTCTACACCTATTATGCATTATTTTAAGGCTTATATATAATTGTGTGTATGTGTGTTTTTATATAGCACATTTTGTTTATCCATACATCTGTTAATGAGTGTTTGGATACTTCTGTCTTCGGCTGTTGTGAATAATGCTGCTCTGAATACTGGTGTACAAATATCTGTCTGAGCTGTTTTCAGTCTTTTACCACTGAGTATGATGTTAGCTGTGGATTTATTATGTTGAAGAAGTCCCCTTCTGTTCCTAGTTTTTGGAGTGTTTTGATAAGATAGTGGGCTGGATTTTGTCAGATTCCTTTTCTGCATCAATTCAGATGATGATGTGTTTTTTTTCCCTTTAGTTCTATTATTATATGTGGTATATTACATTGATTTTTTTCTTTTTTTTCGGTTAAACCACCTTTGCATTCTTGGGGTAAATCCCACTTGATCATGATATATAATCCTTTTGATGTGCTGTTAAATTCAGTTTGTTAGTATTTTGTTGAAGATATTTCATCTATATTCATAAGGGATATTAGTTTGAAATTTCTTATAACTCTTTAAGGTGATGCTGGACTCATAGAATGAATTAGGAAGTGTTCCTTGCTCTTCAGTTTTTTAGAAGAATTTGAGAAGGATTGGCATTTACTCTTCTTTGTTTGGTGAAATTCACCAGTGAAGCCATCTGGCCCTGGACTTTTCTTTTTGGGAGATTTTTTTGATTACTGATTCAGTCTCTTTATTTGATATTGGTGTGTTGAGATCATCTATTCCTTTGTGAGTCTGTTTAGGTAGTTTCTGTATTTCTGGGAATTTGTCCATTTCATCTAGGTTTTCTAATTTGTTGGAGTACATTTGTTCATAAAATCCTCTTATAATCCTATTTATTTATGTAAGATTGGTAGTAATGCCCCCCCCCTTTCATTTCTGATTTTTGTTATTTGCATCCTTTCTCATTTTTCTTTCTTATTTTCAGTCTAAAGATTTGTTGATTTATCTTTTCAAAGAACCAACTTTGGTTGGTTGATTTATCTTTTCAAAGAACCAACTTCTATCCAGTTGATTCCCTTAATTGTGTTTCTATTCTCTAGTTCATTTACTTCTGCTATAATCTTTATTGTTTCCTTCCATCTATTCACTTTGTGTTTCATTTACTCTTTTTCTAGTTCCTCCAAGTATATGGTCAGGGTACTGATTTGAGATCTGTACTTTAATGTAGGCATTTTGCTATGCATTTCCCTCCAGCACTGCCTTTGCTGCATCCCATAAGTTTTGGTATGTTGTGTTCTTGTTTTCATTCTCCTCAAGATATTTCTCTTGTGATTTCTTCTTTAACCCATTGTTTATTTAAGAGTGTGTTGTTTTGGGAAGTGGCTGTGGCTCAATTGGTTGGGCTCCTGTTTACCATATGGGAGGCTCTAGGTTTGATTCCCAGGACCTCCTGGTAAAGGCAAGCTGGCCTGTGTGGTGTGGTGAGCTGGCGCAACAAGATGACGCAACAAAGGGAGACAAGCAGACACAGAAAAACGCACAGCAAATGACACAGCAAGCACAAGCAGCAAGGAAGGGATAAATAAATAAATAAAATAAATCTTTAAAAGAAAAAAAAAGAGTGTGTTGTTTC
This sequence comes from Cabassous unicinctus, assembly GCA_029593785.1. Taxonomy (NCBI): domain Eukaryota; kingdom Metazoa; phylum Chordata; class Mammalia; order Cingulata; family Chlamyphoridae; genus Cabassous; species Cabassous unicinctus. Next base: position 11,898 of record JAQZBX010043786.1, on the reverse strand, counting down.
ATTTCCACATATTTGTGAATTTTTCTAGTTCTCCCTCTGTCACTGATTTCTAGCGTCATTCCTCAGTGGTCAGAGAAGATATATTATATGATTTCAGTATTTTTAAATTTATTGACATTTGTTTTGTTATCTAACGTATGTGGTCTATCCTAGAGAATGACCCATGTGCCCTAGAGAAGAATGTCTGTTCTGCTGCTGTTGGGTTATGTGTTCTATATTTTGTTAGGTCCAGTTCATTTAGAATATCATTCAAGTCTTTTATTTCCTTATTGATCTTCTTTCTAGATGTTCTATCCATTATTGAAAGTGATATATTGAAGTCTCCTACTATTAATCTAGAACCATTTATTTCTTCTTTCAAATATGTCAGTATTTCCTTCATATATTTTGGGGCTCTGTTTTTAGGTGCCTATGTATTTATAATTGTTATGTCTTCTTGTTGAATTGATTGCTTTATCAGTAAATGAATAAGAAGAGGCCAATTTAAAGATATATATTAATAAATTTTCAAATTTCTAGAACAAGGATAGACTTCATTAAGCCTTTCAAAACATAAGAAGACAAGAAACAAAAGTTAAGTCGACCTTAGACTTCTCTGTAGATAGTGAAGGAATATTTGTGGAATAATGGATAAAGAGTTAGACTAAAAATTTTAATGCCTAGACAACATGTTCACCAATAAAGGGAATAAAAAGATAGACCTGCAAGATTTTATAAAATATTCCTCCCAAGCATCTTTCCCTGCAACTTTTTTTATTTAGAGGAAATTCTTATAGATATTTTCAGGGTCAAAGAAATTAGATAAAAATTCAAACACAGTTAACAAGGAATTTGTATTATGAAAAGAATGTGTAGCTGTCCTGAAAGTCTCTAAGACACTGTGAAATGAAATGTTGTAGAACATTATATATAATACAACCATATTTATGATTAAAGACAAAAATATTTAAAAGACTTATAAAAGACTTATGAGTGTGTGTGTGTGTGTGTGTGTGTGTGTGTACACACACACACATAAATGAACAGAAAGTAGATTGTTAACATTGATTGCCTCTGGTGAAGAGTAGTGGAAGTGAAGGGAAACTTTCCAGTTTTGTTCTTTATACCTTTCTTCTGTTACAGTGTTGTGCAAAGTGTTTATGTGTTTCCACCAACATAGCTTCTACAACAGAAAACAAAATTAAGAGTAATATCAAGAAAACAAAAGTGAACTCTAAAATGACAAAAATCTTTTGTTAAAAATCAGAGATATGAGAATCCCAAAGACAAAGACACACACCTGAAACCAAATCAAACATTATTAAAAATAGATTATGTAAAGCAATAAAAAAATTTAAAAGAAAACAAAACACAGGATTGATGATAGTAATTTTGGAATCATTACTTCAATAGAAAAAGCTCTTGTCACAGAGTAATTAATTTTGATAAGTTGTAGAGTGAGTAATGAAAATGCAAAAAATAGTGATATCTCTGAATTAGTGTCAGATTCTTAGGTAAACAATAGGAAAATAAAAGCACAGTTTTACTGGCGCTTTGTTAGAGGATTTGATTAATGTAATATACAATTCAACTTTTCAAATGTCAATAGAGCAGATAAAAGTTTGTTATAACTTTATAAAAAGTATAATAAAAAATGAAAGTCAGAAAATATTTAAGGAAATAAGCTTTACAAACTCACAGGTACCAAGATCCCATGAGTCTTAAAGGTATTGAACTCTAGTGTAAACTGCAGGTACCTCTTGCTAAGATACTGTGAAAATTAATGAGGGGGTACTTTTTTTGGTCTGATGTGGTAGTAGGTGACCACATCACCTACCTGGGGTAGAAGTTAGCCCAGCAGCATTTCTATGGGAGTATGAAATAGGAAATTAATTGGAATTCTTTTCTTGTGCTAACCTCTCCCCATGACCATGCCGTTGTCTTAAACAGTGCCTCCCTCTACATTTACTAGAACTCATATTTCTCCTTTTATCTATCCTCCAGAATAAAATCCTGAGCAGTGTTTGCTTAAATTTCATTCATTGGGAGGAGGTGAGAAAACTATGTGGAGACTCTCCCAACCCTCCCTGTTCCAAACTAGCAGGGCTGGTGAACAATCCAAAGAATGTTCCCTAAAAGTGAAGATCCAACCTAAGGAATTGTTTTCAAGGGTGGGGAGTGATTGTGGTTTAACTAATGCCTGGAACTTTCTACTTAAAGGCTGGTCTGCTCCCCACCACTTCTATCCAGTGAGTTTGTGGCAGTTCATTGCCTGACCAGTTTGGCCTATAATGCCAGGGGAAAAATACTTACCTAAGTAACAATATTGGTGACTCATCCTGTACCACGCCTGCAATCCATGTCTTGGGTTGCGTACTGTTTTTCTTTTCTTCTTTCTTAATACAGTCTTTTAAAAAAATAACATTGGAAGAACACAGCTTTTTCAAAGGATAAATTACGTAAAGGTTATCAAGATATCTAACAGAGGAAAAATATATTAGGACAGATGAATCAATGATTTAAATTTAGCCTAATATAATAAAAGAAGTAAGGGAAGGTATTAGTAATAAGAACAAGAAAATATAAGGAAAATGAAGCAGAAATATTAAATATGAAATGTACAATAAAGTAAAAAATATAATAGATGAGAAATAGCAGAAATGATATAGCTAGGGAATGAGTAAGTAATTGGAAGACCCGATTTAGAACACCTCTTAAAAGGAAAAAGGAGAGGACAAATAAATAGGAAAACAAAATTTTTAAGGCAATACGAGAATTAAAAAAGAAATAACAATAGATCTTGTTTTATGTGATGTCAACACATGCAAATTTAGGTATAGTGATTGGCTAGCGGAAAAAATAAAGGCAGAGAAAGAGAGTTAAAATTTTAAAAAATTGGATGGAGGATTAAGAGACACACAGGATTCACTTCTCTCCCAGAAAAATAGCTAGAAGACAGGCATACATGGCCTGGAAAGAAATGTCCTAGGGTTTAGGACAACAGGGCAAGGCTAGACACCCACCCAGAAGAGAGAGAGATAAAGGAAAAGAATCTTGATGGGAAAACTCTGAGTAAAAGCTGCAGCTTCCAATGCCCACTACCTCTCCCCCCATCAGAGGAGACAGCTTTGAATTCTCTGGCCTCTGGGCAGCAGATATAGAGGGAGCCTCAGGGGTCTACCTCCCCGGGAAAGGGGTAAGAGAAGGATGCAGCCTAAGGCTGATTCTGCTTTTGGCCAACAAATTTGTTCTGCTGTGTCCCATGTGCCCTTCCTGGCCAGGTAGAGCCACACCATTGTTTGCTTGGGGAGCCAGGACAGGAGGAAAAAAATCCAACCCTCTCAAACACCCTCCCTACTGACCAGGTCTGGTTGTTGAGGACACAGAAGGGAGTGGAATTATTTCCTACCCAGAAAAAGGGAGGGGCCTGCCAGCAAAAGCTGGAGAATGGCATCTGAGAAAGTTTGATTTGCTAGGCTCTGAATAGTTCTGAGGCAGGATCGTCTGTCACATTGTACCTGTCAGGGTTCCAGCAAACACATTCCAACTAGGCTTTGAGCTGAGAGGTCTGCTAAAGAGCGCTATCTGTTGGCAGACCAAAGAAGTGCATGAAGGAAATTAAAAGTAAATAAATAAGGCTTTTTTGGGCCTTTATAGCCTCCCTCTCCAAGATCCCTGGAAGTGGGTCTGCAACTGATTTCTGGGCCCATGACCCAGATTTTAGCAACTAAACAAAGACAATCCTAAAGACGTGTAATGGGTTGAACCAAGAATTAAAGAATGGCAATAATACACAGCCTCCCACCACTAAATCCCTATGCAAGAGGGAGAATTTGAGCATCAGAGTAAACTCACCATCTTAATTAGATGCCTAGACGTCAGCATAAAATTACAAGCCATACTAAGAAAATTGAACAAAGGGCCCAAGCAAAGGAATATATCAAGCCCCAGATGAGACACAGTAATAAACGCGCTTCATGGAAATCTCCTAAATCAAATTAATGAGTCGAAAGATGATATGGCTAAAGAGATGAAGGACAAAAAGAAGACATTGGATGAGCACAAAGAAAAATTAGGAAACCTGAATAGAAAAATAACAAAGCTTATGGGAATGAAAGACACAAGAGGGGAGATCAAAAAATGCATTTGAGGCATAAAACAGCAGACTCAAAATATTAGAAGAAATAATACGTGATATGGAAGACATAACAGCTGAAATTGAACAAAGAGAAGAACTGAGAGAGGAAAGAATGGAAAAAATTGGGCAGGGGCTCAGGGAGTTGAATAATATGAATTGTAACAACACATGTGCCATGGGAGTTCCAGAAGGAGAAGAGAAGGGAAAAGGGGCAGAAAGAGTATTTGAGGAAATAATGGCTGAAAATTTCCCAACTCTCATGAAAGAAATAAACTTACATATCCAAGAAGCGCAGCGTACCCCGATCAGAATAAATCCAAATAGTCCTACTCCAAGACACATACTACTCAGAATGTCAGACGCCAAAGATAAAGAGAAAATTCTGACAGCAGCAAGGGAGAAGCAAACCATCACATACAAGGGACGCCCAGTAAGACAGCGCAGAGTTCTCATCAGAAACCATGGAGGTGAAATGACAGTGGTATGATATAGTTAGGATACTTAAAGATAAATTGCCAGCCAGAAATGCTTTATCCAGCAAAATTGTCCTTCAAATATGAAGATGAGTTTAAATATTCAAAAATAAGCAGAAACTAAGATAGTTTGTAAAATAAAATAAAATAAAAAATCCACCTTTGCAGGAAGTATTAAAGGGAGCCTTACAGCCCAAAAGAAAAAGAGAGGCTTAAAGGAGAGTATAGAAGGCAAGAATAGCAGAAAGGATAACCAAAAGAGTAAAAAGACAAAAGTAAGATAAGACATGAAAACCAAAGAATAAAATGCTGGAAGTAAATAATGCATTCGCATTAATATCATTGAATGTGAATGGATTAAACTCTCCAATCAAAAGATATTGAATGACAGAATGGATTGTTTTTTTAAAAAATGAGCCATCCATATGCGGCCTACAAGAGACTCACCTTAGATCCAGGGATAAAAATTGGCTGAAAGAGAAAGGTTGGAAAAAGCTCTTCCATGCAAACAGCAACCAAACCAAATCAAAACCAAAAACGGATAGTGTACTAATATCAGACAGACAGACTCTAAATGCAAAAAAGTTATGAGAGATGCAGAAGGCCATTATATATTAATAAAAGAGACAATCCACCAGGAATTGAAATAAGTTATAAATACCTATAACCAGAATGTCCCACAATTCAAGAGGCAGACTCGGGCAAAACTGAAGGGAGAAATAGATATCTCATCGATAATAGTTGGAGGCTTCAACATACCTCTCACATCATTAGATAGAACAACTAGACAGAAGATCAACAAGGAAACAGAAATCGAACAATATGATAAACAAGCTAGACCTAACAGACATATACCGAACCTTGCATCCCAAATCAGTGCATTATACATTCTTTTCAAGTGCTCATGAATCTTTCTCCAGGGTAGACCACATGTTGGGTCACAAAGCAGGCCTCAGTAAATATAAAATGCACCTTCTCAGACCATAATGGAATGAAACTGGAAATCAATAATAGATGTAAAGGGGAAATTTTGCAAAGGTATGGAGGCTAAACAATACGCTCCTGAACAATCACTGGGTCAAAAAAATTGTAACAGAAATTAGTAAATTTCTCAAGACGATTGAAAACAAGAACAGAACTTATCAAAACTTATGGGATACAGCAAAGGCAGTGCTGAGAGGGAAATTTATAGCCCTAAATGCTTATATTAAAAAAGAAGAAAGAACTGAAATCAAAGACCTAACTGGACACCTGGAGGAACTAGAAAAAGAACAGCAATCCCAAAGCAAGCAGAAAGAAATAATACAGACTAGAGCAGAGATAAATGAAATTGAGAACAAACAAACAAACAAAAAACAGAGAAAATCAACATGACCAAAAGCTGGTTCTTTTAGAAGATCAATAAAATTGACAAACCCTTAGCTAGCCTAACAAAGAAAAAAAGAGAGACAATGCAAATAAAATCAGAAATGAAAGGGGTAAAGTTAACACTGACCTCACAGAAATAAAAAGGATCATAAGAGGATATTATGCCAGCAAATTAGAGAACCTAGATGAAATGGAAAAATTCCTTGAAATGCAGAAACAACCCTCATTAACTCTACAAGAAATACAGGAATTCAACAAACCAATCACAGTTAAAGAGTTTGAAGCAGTCATCAAAAATCTTCCAACAAAGAAAAGCCCAGGGCCAGGTGGCTTTACAGGTGAATTCTACCAATCATTCAAAGATGATCCAATACCAATCTTGCTCAAGCTCTCCCAAAAAATTGAGCAGGAAGGAATGCTACCAAACTCATTTTATGAAGCCACCATCACCTTAATTATACCAAAACCAGATAAAGATACTATGAAAAAAGAAAATTACAGACCAGTTTCTCTAGCGAATACAGATGCAAAAAGCCTCAACAAAAGACTTGCAAATTGAATCCAAAAGCACATTAAAAGAATAATATACACCACAACCAAGTGAGTTTTATCCCATGTATGCAAGGGTGGTTCAACACAAGAAAATCAGTGTAATTAACCACATTAATAAATTGAAAAAGAAAAATCACATGATCATCTCAATTGATGCAGAAAAGGCATTTGACAAAATACAGCATCCTTTCTTGATAAAAACACTCCAGAAGTTAGGAATAGAAGAGAACTTCCTCAAGATGATAAAGGGCTTATATGAAAAACCCACAGTCAACATTGTACTCAATGGGGAAAGGCTGAAAGCTTTCCCTCTAAGATCAGGAACAAGACAAGGATGCCCACTGGCATCCCTGTTATTGAACATTGTACTAGAAGTCCTAACTAGAGCAATTAGACAAGAAAAAAATAAAAGGCATCCAAATAGGAAAGAAGTAAACCTCTCACAATTTACAGATGACATGATGTTACATTTAGAAAATTCTGAAGTGTCTACAACAAAGCTACTTGAACTAATGAACGAGTTCAGCAAAGTGGCAGAATACAAGATCAACATGCAAAAATGAGTAATGTTTCTGTACACTAGTACTGAACAATCCGAGGAGGAAATCAGGAAAAAAAATTCCATTTACAATAGCAACATAAAGATGTAAATACTCAGGAATCAATTTAACCAAAGTCATAGAGGACCTTTATTCAGAAAACTACAAAACAATGCTACAACAAGAAGACCTAAACAAATTAGAATACATTCCATGTTCATGGATTGGAAGACTAAATACCGTGAAGATGTTGATCCTCCCCAAACTGATTATAAATTCAATGCAATACCAATTAAAATTCCAAAAGCCTACTTTACAGAAATAGAAAAGGCAATTGCCAAATTTATCTTCAAGGGAAAGGGCACCTAAATAGCTAAAAACATCCTAAAAAAAAAGAGCGATTCAGGTAGACTCTCACTGCCTGACCTTGAAAGATATTACAAAGCTACAGTGGTCAAAACAGTATGGTATTAGAATAAAGATAGACGCATTGATCAATGGAATTGAATTGAGAATCCAGAAGTAGAACCTTACCTCTATGGGCAATTGGTTTTTTAAAAGCCTACCAAGTCCCTATTACAGGGACAAAACAGTCTCTTCAACAAATGGGGCTGGGAGAACTGGAGATCCATTACCAAAAAAATGAAAGAGAACCCTTATCTCACTCCCTATACAAGAAACAACTCAAAATGGATCAAAGACTTAAATATAACAACCAAAACCATAAAACTTCTAGAAGAAAATACAGTGAAACACCTTTAAGATCTTGTAGTAGGTAGTGGTTTCTTGGACATTACATCCAAAGTACAAGCAACAAAAGAAAAAATAAATGGGACCTCTTCAAAATTAAATCTTTTGTACCTCAAAGGACTTTGTCGAAAGGGTTAAAGGGTAGCCAATTCAATGGGAGAAAATATTTGGAAATTACATGTCCTATAAGGGTTTAATATCCATGATATATAAAAAGACACTACAACTCAACAATAAAAAGACAAAACGACCCAATTAAAAACTGGGCAAAAGGCTTGAATAGACATTTGTCCAAAGAAGAAATAGAAATGGTGAAAAAACATATGAAAATTTGTTCAAAATCACTAATGATTAGGGAAATGCAAATCAAATCTACAATGAGATACCATTTCACACCTATTAGAATGGCTCCTATTAAAAAGATGGAAAACTAACAAGTGTTGGAGAAGATGTGGAGAGATAGGAACACTTATTCACTGTTGTTGGGTATGTAAAATGATACAGCCATTGTGGAGGACTAAAAAAGTTGAATATAGATTTGCCATGTGACCTGGCAATACCAAAATAGATATATACCCAGAAGAACTGAGAGCAGTGACACGAACAGATAGCTGCACACAGATGTTCACAGCAGCGTGATTCACAGTTGTCAAAAGACGGAAACAACCCAGGTGTCTATCAACCGATGAATGGAAAAACAAATTATGGTGTATGCATACAATGGAATATTATGCAGCTGTAAGAAGAAATTAAGTCATGGAAGCATATGACAATATAGATGAACCTGGAGGACATTATGTTGAATGAAGGAAACCAGACACAAAAGAACAAATACTGTATGATTGCTCTATTATGAAATAAATATATTGTGTAAACTCATGAAGTTAATAACTAGAATATAGGTCACCAGAAAATACAATGAGGTTAGAGAATGAAAAGTTGAGGGTTAATCTGTGCAGAATTGGTAAAAAAGGTTTGTAAATCTTTGGAAATGAGTAGAAAAGTAAAAGCAAATCATAGTGTTTGTAACTAGCAGTGCTAATATAATATATGGGTAGGACAGTTGTTGAAAGGGAAAGTCTAAGGTCATGTATATTGCTAGAAGGAAAGCTAAAAAATGTAACATGGGACTGTATAGCATATCGTGAAATATGAGTGTCGGTAATATTGCTATATGAGACTCTTTTAAACTGAACAAATGTACGTTAATATTTCAAGATGTTACTATCAGGGAAAATACAATCAAAGCAAAATATGGACAGTAGTGTATAGTAATATATTAATAATCTTCCATTACTAAGTAAAACTAGACAAAAGGTACTATATATTGTTTGACTCCATCTATACAAAATATAATAACAAAATAAATTAGACAGAAACAGAATAGCAGCTATGTGTGGCAGGGGAAGTATAGAGAGATTGAGAGATGATTATTAAGGGTAGAGGGTTTTTTTATTATTATTATTGTTGAAATAATGAAAATGCTCTAATAATGATTGAACTGATGAATGCACAACTATGTGATTATACCAGATACCATTGATTGTATACTTTGGATGAATTGTGTGCTTTGTTAATATGTGTCAGTAAAATTGATTTGTTTTAAAAAAATTTTTTTAAGTCCATGGAACTACACTACACAGTGAACCCTAAGTTAAACCATGGACTTTAATTAATTAATAGTATAGTTATTAAAATATGCTATCATCAATTGTAACAAACACTCCACACTAATGCAAGGTGCTGGTGGGCTGTATATGGGAATCCTTTATTTTATGCATGATTTTTCTGTTAATCCACAACTTCTCTAATAATGGAAAAAAAATAAAGAAAAAGACAGCAGGAGCAACAATAACAGTAATAACACATATTACTGTGTTCAGTAAATATGGAACTCAAATAGTTTAAAAGGATTGTAAGTAAAAAAAAGAAAAAACCAACTAAATATATGTAAAAAAAGTCAGAAGTTCTATGAACAAAAAAAGTTTCCTAAAATGTAAGCCTAAAATTTTTAAAAAATTATTTCTATTATTAATTTTGTTTACTTACTGTTACTAGAGTATTTATTTGCTTTAATTACAAAAAAAATGCATGATAGGTGTGTTCGTATAAGAAATACTTATTAAATAATGGTGTTCACTATTACTCGTGCCTGTAATAGAGCCCGGGTGTGTAGGGTAGTGGTGGGGCAGGCTGGTTGGGGACGAAAGTAAAATGCTGCTGACCCAGCTGGGCTTTTCAGGCAGTCTGCCCAGTGGGCTCCAGACTGCCAGGTGCCTTCTCGGCCTCTCATTGGCTACTGCCAATTTTTTTTTCTTTGGGGGAGGGGACAGAGCGACCTTGGGGTATGGCGGCTCCTGGGGTGCCCAAGAGGGAACTAAATTTTAAAAAATTATTTGTTTAATTTTCTTTACTTTTGTTACTGGAGTGTTTATTTGCCTTATTTATTTTAAAATGTGTAGTAGGTATGTTCATATAAGAAATACTTATAAAATAATGGGGTTCACTAATTTTCAACTTACATGAAAGGTCTTGGAACATATTGGTTGCATAAAAAGAGGTCCTACTGTATTAACATTCAGATAATAGGCAGCTCAAACCATAAGAGGAAAAGTGGAGATGAGAAAACATTTGAAAATGTTATTGAGGTCAGTTTCCCAGAATTAGATGAAAAGCGTGACCTCAGATTTAAAGGGCCCAAAGAGCACCACAAAGGAGAATAAGGAAGGAAAACCCCATTGACACTAATTAACTGAAATGAAATTTAATAATATCAAGGCAGAGAAATACTAAAAGCCTTTTGAAAGAAAGTTCAAGGTACAAAAGAACAAGAATTGATTGACATTATATATTTCAATGGCAACACTGGATACAAGATAAATATGGAATCCTTTTTCAAGTATTCAAGGAAAAAAAATCTTAAAATCTAGAATTCTGTATCTAGCCAACCTGTCATTCAAATAAGAGGAAATGATAAAAAAAAATATCCTCAATACAAGGCTTCTGAAGATTTTTTACAAAACAGCGCACGTTGAAAACACTTGAATAAAGTACTTAAATAAAAGGTGAGGCAACGTGAGGGGATGCTGTATGATTTATGAAGCAAAAGTGATCAGAGACCGTGAGGCTGACTGTTGTCTTTTCACAAATTGCTAAGACTAATTAAAAAAGGAAAAGATATCCTTAATAGCTAAGGATGGTGATTTGTCAGAGGATGCAAGATCAAAGGATGTGAGAGCATTACTAAAGTTCTTTTTTTAGATGAAGATATAAATATCAAGTTTTTTTTAAAGCAAGGTTTGAAAATATATAGAAGTGGGACAAACTGAAATGTAAAATTAAGATGATAGAAATAAATATATCAATAAATATACATCTATATGGACTAAAACTCACTACTTTAAAAAATAACAGATTGGAATTAAAAAACATAATTTCTAGAATGAAACACAGCAAGATTGGAGTAAGGATTTTTTTTAAAAAGCTAACCAAAATAATGCTGGTATTGTTATACTAATTTTAGATAAGATAAGACAAAAGCACTATTGGGGATGGTGAGTGTTATAAATATTAATATAGTACCAAGAAAGCATAGCAGTTTTTAACATGCATGCAGCTAATGAGATATATGAAGCAAAAATTGGTAAAAGTTCAGAGAAACTGATAAATTCTCCATCCCAAGGGGGATTTCAACACAGAAATCATCAGGGATAAAGAACACTATAGTTAGCAATTGATTCTATTGAACATATCAGGTTCTTCATCCAACAATTAGAAAATATTTTTCTGAAATATTCATTCATGCATATTTACAAAAAGTGCTACTGTATTAGGCCATACACAATATCTTAGTAAAATTTAAATAGCTATTATACACACAAAGATCTCTAACTACAAGGCAAGCAACTTGAAAGTTAATTCCAAAAAAAATTTTTTTTAACTAATGTATTTTTGGAAACTAAAATTCACACTCCTAAATAATTCAGAGGTTTGAAAAAAATCATAATGGAAATTTACAAAATCTTGAGATTGAGATTCAAGGGAAATTGATAACCTTATATTAGCAAAGAAGAAATTAATGAGCTTGGTGCCCATCTTT
>JAQZBX010043785.1:0-21559 GCA_029593785.1 Cabassous unicinctus | reverse complement strand
CCCCCCCTTGCTGCTTGTGCTTGCTGTGTCCATTCGCTGTGTGTCTTCTCCATGTCTGCTTATCTTCCCCTTGCTGTGAGGTCCCGCTGCATCAGCCCCTCGCGCTGCGTGGGCCGGCCTGCCCTCACAAGGAGGCCCCGGGAAGCGAACCCGGGGCCTCCCATATGGTAAACGGGGGCTCTATCGACTGAGCCACTCCCGCTTCCCCCTGGACTTCTTTATATCATGGCAAGGCACATGATGGCACCTGCTGGTCTCTTCCTTCTCTTCCAGTGTCTTGCTTATGTGGCTTTCTTTCTCTCTCCATATTCGTCCCATTTATAAAGAGCTTCAATAAAAGGATTAAGAACCACCACCCACCTGGGTCATGCCCCAACTGAAGTAACCTAATCAAAAGGTTCTTTACTAAAGTAACCTAATCAAAAGCCTCATTTACAATCGGTTTATACCCATAGAAATGGATTAGCTTTAAGAACATAATTTTCTGTGGTCCATTTAGTTTCAAACCAACACAGTCCACATTTTTGTCTTCTTCATTGGTACCTTCTGTATTTTTATCCTCTTCTCTTGGATGGACCCTCATTTCCTGTTTCTTTGTTTGTTTTTCTTGATTTGTTGCACACTGTCGTTTTAATATTTAAAATGTTTACTCTGGGATTTGTTCCCTTAGATGTCTGTTTCTTGGTTTATTAAACAGCAGAGGATGTTTTCAAAGATAACTAATATCTTTTTAATTTTGAGTCCTCTATCCAAATAGAGGATTTCTTTTCATTTTTTTTTTTGAATGCTTCTTTTATGTGCCTCTGTGGAATTTTAAATTCTTGTGGTTTTCTTGTTAAATTCATTCCTAGAATTACAACTTTTTGTAGTAATAATGCAAGAGATATTTCCTTCTCTTTTATTTTCTGATGATTATCATTTCATTAAAGTAATTTATTTTATATTAAATTTGTGATCAGCCATTTTAATGAGCTTTTTTATTGCTTGCAATAATTTTTATTTGAATTGTTTATATTTTAAAGTTTTATAATAATTTCAATTACAGATAATTTTAAGCTCACTTCCTTCTTACTTTTCATTTTAGTCTTTTGTCTGATTGTGCTGACTTAAATTTTCAATAAAAATATCAAATAATAGTTATGACTTTTCTATTCTACATTGTTTGGGAGGAATTAGCTGTTTTAGTTTGCTAGGTTGCTGAAAGCAGATACCATAAAGTGGGTTGACTTTAGCAATCGGAGTTTATTCACTTACAGTTTGAGGCTGAGAAACATGTTCAAATCAAGGCATCATCAAGCTGATGCTTCCTTCCAGAAGACTGTCTACTGATGATCCTGGACTCCCCTGTCACATGGCAAAGCACATGGCAGTGCCTGGTAGTGTCTCCCTTCTCTTCTGGGTTTTGTTGCATTCAGCTTATTGCTTCTATGGCTTTTTTCTCTTTGTCTGAACTTAATTCTTTTATAAAGGACTCCATTAAGAGGATTAAGACACATTCTAAATGAGGTGGGTCACACATGAACTAAAGTAACCTCAACACAAAATCCTACTTAAAGTGTATCCACAACCACAAGACTGGATAAAGTTTAAGAACATGGTTTTCTGGGGTACATGCAGTTTTAAACTACCACACTAGGCAATAAAATAAGACAAGAAAACAAAATAAAAGCTATAAAGTTTAGAAAGAAAGAAGTAACATATTCATTCACATATGACATGATTTTTTATGTAGAAAATCAAAAGAATTTACAGATGAATTTTTAAATCAAATAAAAGAAGTGCAAGACCTCTACAACACTGATAAAAGATGGCTGAGAGAAATTAAAGAAGACTTAAATAAATGGAAGAAATACTGTGCTTATTGATTGGAAAACATTAAGATGTCATTTTTTGTCAAATTGATCTATAGATTCAATGAAGTCCTAGTCAAAATCCCAGCAATTCTTTTTTGAAAACTGGCAAGATGATTCTAAAATTTATATGAAATTCAGAAAACCCAGAGTGTCAAGTCAATTTTGAAGAAGAAAAAAATCTGAATAACTTAACATTGTATCAATTATTTCTATAAATCAATAATAAATTAATATTATAAAATAATATTATAAAGTAAAATAATAAAACAATGTGGTGTTACTATAAGTTGAGATAATTAGACTAATGGAACAGAATAGAGAGGCCAGAAAAAGACCCACACAAATATGATTACCTGATTTACCACATAAGCACCACTGCAATTCATTGGGAAAAGAAATGGTTCTGGATCACTTGAATAATCATATAGAAATATTAACAAGATAAATTATAAATCTATATGTGAAAGTAAAACAATCAAGTTCAGATTAAGAGATGATATTTGCAACACAAATCTTGAAAAGAGATAGGTATCCAGAATATATAAAGAACTTCTATAAATCAATAAGAAACAGTCACAAATTTAAAAATGGAAAAAAAATTAAACCAACAATTCACAAAAGAGTTTATCCAAGTGACCAAAAGGTCAACATCATTATTCACCTTGGAAACAAAAATTAAAACTCCAGTGAGATACTCATACAGCCCTAACAGAATGGCTAAAATTAAAAATATTGATGATGCCAAATATTGGTGAAGATGTGGAATTCACATTGCTAATGTGAGTGTAGATTGGCATATTTTAAACAACTGTTAAGAAAAAGTGTTCTACAGTATATATAATCATTAAATATACCTTCATCTATAGTCCAGTAGTTCCACTTTTGCTTATGTAGCGAACAGAAAGGCATGTTTACTATGTCCACCAAAAGACATATACAAGAATGTTTAAAGCTGCTTTATTCATATTAGCCCAAAGCTAAAAGCAAGTCAAATATCATTCGGATAAATAAATTGTGATATATTTACACAACAAAATGAAATAAACAAACCACCGCTACTTGTAATAACATGAATCTCACAGAAATAATCTTGGGCAAAAATCACCAGTCAAAAGAATACCAAAACATTTTATGGGGTATGAAAACTGGAAAACCTTACCTATGATGATTAAGGCACAAAGAGTGGTTACCATTGGAGAAGTAATTGACTGGGAAGTGGCACAAAGTAGCCATTTGGGATGCTGGAAATATTCTATATCTTGATCTGGGTGATTCTATATCATATATACATATTCATATATAAAGCTCTATCAAAGTGTACACTGCGATTTGTATATCTGACTGTATATAAGTTGTACATCAATAAAAATTTTGAATAAATAAATAAATATGAATTTTCTTCTAGCAAATTGTCCAAGCTATCCATAAATTGTCCATCCTACTCCTCATCACAAATCTGAGTCATAGTCCATCCAATTTTTTGTTCCAGGTCCCTCACTATTTCTGATTGTCTTTTAATCTAAACCTAGCTTCTTTAGCTACAGAATTTTACTCTATTTTTCCAAAGATGAGGAGAGAAAAGTGGGAAGAGTATGGAATAGTGTGATCGTGTTATTTTGGACACTAGTGAGCTACAAACAAGGGTCCCATTTCTAGATCCACCAGTAACTTTTTTTAAAAAAACAACTCTGCATTTCTGCCTTCTCATCCTTGTACTTCTGTTTCTTTTATGGAAAATAGGAATAATAATAATTGGCCAGACCTTCAAGGTTTGTTGTGAAGCTTACTGAGATAGCATCTTAAAATTGTACTGAAATGGTGCTATACAAATATGGGGAAAGGTGTTACTATTCCAGTCTAATAACAAACATATTTTCAAATGATAGCTTTCAAAGATCTGTAATTATAATGAGAACATCACTTCTCCACCCTTGTTATATTCCTATCTTATATGGCTGTAGGCCTCCAAAGCAACATGCTCTGTAGAGACAAAGATGTATTATAGCAACCCTTCAGCCTGGTGCACGACCATTAAGAGTTACTATTCTCTGATTTTAACCTTGCCCATCTATTTCCTTCTTGTATATCTGGAGAACACCTACCCATCTTCTAAAACTCATCTAGAGTTATCTTTTTTCCCTAAAGACTTATCTGAACCCCTTACTCTCCAATATAACATAAGCCATTCTCTCCTTTGCACCTGTTCCCTAATGCCAGTGTACTCTTACATGGTGGGTGATTTGATGACGACAATGACAACTACTACTAACAATGGCAATAAAAATAACCATAGCTGCCCTTTATTTAGTGTTACCATGTTCCAGGAACTGGCCTAAGTCCTTTATACATATTAACATTTGCAATCCTGACAGCAATCTTATGAGGTAGGTACAATGAGAAAATTGAAACAGAAATAGTTTAAATGAATTTCCTAATGTCACACAGCAAATAAGTGGCAAACCCCTGGCTGCCTGGCTCTAGAGTCCATTCTTTTAAGGTCTCTGCAGTTCTATCTGTCACACTCTATTGTGCTTATTGGTTTTAATGTCCTTTTCCTTTTCTAGACTTTTACTTTCTTAAGGGCAGAAACGTTTTCTGATTTATCTAGTGTGGGGTATATAGCAGATGCTAAATAAGTGTTTGTTGAATGGGTGTATGGTTGAATGAATAAAGATAGATGACCTTCACTTTCAACCTGGAAATATGCCTAAAAGTTTGTGTTAAATGATCTGAAGATTCCACAATTCCAAGGAATTCTGAAACAAAATTCGTAGAAGAGTAAAAACATACTCTTTCAAAGTGAGTGTTTGTTTCCTAATGTTTCTGTTATCAGTTTGAATATTTATTTTGTTTTCTTTAAGCAAAGTCCATTTACATAGATTATCAAGGGGGAAAAAAGTAATGCCTACCTCACAGAGAGTGTTGTGAAGATTAAATGAAGGAAAACATATAATGCTTTCAGAGCAGTACCTGGTACATTAAAAAACTTAAGGGGAACGAATGTGGCTCAAGCGGTTGAGCACCTGCTCCCAACATGAGAGGTCCCGGGTTCAGTCCCGATGGCTCCTAAGAACAAAAACAAACAACAACAAGCAAACAAATGAAAAAAATAACAATTCAAGGGATCCAATGTGACTCAGTGGTTGAATGCCATACGAGGTCCCACATTCAATCCCCGGCTCTAGTACCTCAAAAAAAAAAAAAAAAAAAAAAACACTTAAGAGATATTACTATTACTGTTATTAGAATCAAAAAGCACAAGTGGGTAATAGTTAAGTGCATGGATTTTGGTGCTGCTTGAGTTCAAATCCCAGCTCCAGTATTTATTAGCTGTGTGACTTAGGCAGGTTAGCAATCCTCTCTGAGAGTAAGTTTTCTCAGCATCTAAAATATAATAATAGTACATATCTCAAATGGTGCGGTGAGGATAAAAATGTTCTAAGTGAGATATAGATATATCTACACATATATATACACTCAGAACATTTAATGCTCACCACAACCATTTGAACATTTAAGGTACATCCTATTATTATTTTATTTTAGTTCTAAGTGCCTGTCACATAGTAAGAATGATATAAGTCTTTGGTGTTTTTATTAAGATGGATTGTTTATGATACTTGGCATATAATATGCTCAGTATCTGCTGACAGCACTAATAAAGAAAGAGTTTAAGATGATTCTAGGTTTCCATTTTGGGCCTCTGGATAGTGAGTACTTTGAAATAGATCATACAAGAGGATGAATGTGATGGAATCATAGCTTGATGTCACCACCTTAGGGATCAACAAGTCTATCCCAATGATTATGTTATAAGGAGAAAGACCTGAGGTAGGCTGTGAATTACATATACTTGGGAAGGAACGAAGAAGTATCTTGGTGTGTGTGGGCAAAAAGGTAGTTCAAAGTACCTAGATCTTAGAATATTCAAAAGATTGTGCAAGATATGAGTTTTAAAAGGTAGGCTTTATTCTATAGGCATGTGTAAATCCTGAAGGGTTATATTCAGTGTGGTTGGCTGATTTATCCCAATTTATACATGTTCGTAATCCTAATCTGCATACCTGTGGTTGTAAACTCATTGTAAATAGGATCTCTTGAAGATGTTATTTTTAGTTAAGGTGTGGCCCAACTGAATGAAGGTGGGTCTTAATCTGGATTACTGGAGACTTTACAAAAAACCAGAGCAGGAAGTCAGGGGAACTGTAAAGAGAAAGGAGAGGATGTTGCCATGTAATGGGAAAGCCAAGAAATCTCAATAATTGCTAGCAAGCCAGCACCAGAACGCCACAGTCCTCGGGCAGAAAGCATGGCCTCACTGATTTTTACCCTGATTTTGGACTTCTAGCTTCTACACCTATGAGTCAAAAAAAATCCTTTTGTTAAGTCAAAACCTATTGTGGGGTGTTTGTGATAGCAACTCAGGCAAACTAAGACATTTGGGAAATGAGGAAATCAGATTTATGGCTTATAATGATCATACTTTAAAGCTGTTGCAGACTGGATTTTCTCCAGAGGTTGAAGGCTTGAAAAGAAAGGTCTTCCATAGTCCAAGTTGGGGAGATGATGAAAATCTGCACTTGCAAAGAGGTGGCGAAGGTGGAGAGGAGAGGCTAGCTCATTATGGATAAGAATTTGGTCTGGATAATTGATTGGATGTCTGGGTGAGGAATCAAGGATGACCTTGAAGAGATCATAGCTTGAGGTATGTAACTTGCATCACTGAATGGAGAAATGGTCCATTAACTAAGATAAGGAAGAGAAGATGGTAAAATATTTGGTTGATTTGGAGTTGCATGTAGTTTATCCAGGCAGAGAAGTCCAGGAATTAATTAGCTTTATGAGTCCAAATTTCAGCAAGAGGTCAGGACTAAAGAAACAGATTTGCCCATGAGCCTAAGAGAAGAGGTAGGGTAAAGAAGAGAATGCCAACTCTCAAGGAATACTAACATTCAGAAACTGACAGAGAAAATAGAGGCAGTGAAAGAGAGAGGAGGAGATGTTAGAGAAGTAGAAGGAAAACCAGGAGAGGGTAAAGTTACTGAAGCCAAGGATGTGAGGAGGGATTTTTCCAAAAGGATGAATATCAACAGTGTCAAATTTCAGAGAAATCAAGTAGGAGAAGCACCCAAGAGGTCACTAGTGACTTTTGTCAGAGCAGTTAGTGGAATGGTGGGTCTGAGATCTAGATTATCTGCATCTAGTAAGGAAGGAAATGGTAAATAAGGTTTTAAAGCCAGCAAATGTGAACGGTTCTTCCCAGAAGCCAGTGAAGGTGATGAGTTAAGGAGAAGGCAAGGATCTTTAAGGACAGGATTTTTATGAGATGGGGAGGACTCGAGAGTGAGATTGAGGAAAGGTGTGAAAGGAGATCATTGAAGAGGCAAGTCATAGGCAGTGATGGAAGATAATGAACAATAATAGTTAACATTTACTCATACCATGCACCAAGTACTCTGGTAAGCAATTTTCACATGTTAACTCATTTAATCCTTACCACTACCCTCAGTGTATGTGAGCAGGAGCATGTGTTATTATTACTGTCCTCATTTACAGAGGAGGAAACCAAGGTACAGATAGGCTTAGTAACTTGCTCAAGGTTACACACCCAGCAAATAGCAGAGCCAGAAGTCTAACCTAAGCAGTCTGGATTCAGAGCACATGCTCTTAACCACAGGCTATGCTGGCCAGCTGTCTAAAAGGGTTCTAAGACATGTAGAAGTGTAGATCCATTTGGAGGCAGCTGAGAGTGCTCATACACTACGATTCTCCCTCGCCCTCTGCCCCCAGTGAAATACACTATCTGATGAGAGAGAGAGAGAAAGTGGCACGGGCAACTTCACAACTTCATAGCAAACGTCTGGAAGAGTCAGGACGGGGCCTGGAATTCTATTAAAATTAAATAAAGACTTCTGAATAAACCACAGTCCCTTGACCTCAAAGAATATGTGATCTGCTTGAGTGGATATGACAAGTGCACAAATAACCACAAGGTGGGATTACATGTTTGAAAGGAAATAACAGAGGAAGTTATATGAGGATTTACCCAAGGGAAATACTATATCTGTTTCTAGGGGGTAGGGATCAAAAAAGTATCTCAAAGTATGTGTGACATTTAAAAGAGGATCAGAGTTTCAATAAACAGTCCTGGGAGCTTGTTATCTTGATTTGTTCCACCCTCCAGCTTAAAAAGCAGGGTTTGATGAGGGAGAATTGTCAAGGAGGATTCCAGAGTTGAGGGCAGCAGGCACAGGTAGAGAAAGAGTCCCTGAACTGGGCAGGATGGAGGCCAGCGCTGAAGGCAGCTGGATCTCAGTTTTCTAACTAAATAATGGTATCCATCTCCAAAGTTATCTTCTTCCTCCTTCCCCTCCTCCAGTTCCTCCTTTTTACTGAGTGTTTTATCAAACGCCTAGAATGTTGCTAAGCCTGTTATATATTAAATGTATTTAATCCTTGTGACTGCCTTTGTGAAGGTACCATCGTTTTCATTTCACAGTTGACTCGGCTGAATCTCTGAGACATTAAGTTTCTTACCCCAGGTCTCAGAGCTGGTCCATGGCTGAGCCAGATTCTACCCTGTCCTGTTTGCCCCTTAATCCATGCTTCTCACACTGCCTCCCATAATTATGTATCAACAACTGCATACAGGAGATGCTCAATAAATAAATAATATGTAATAATAATAATAATTAATAATGGACTCGTGTCCAAAAACACAGGGATTTGGGGGTTCGTCAAAATGTTTAAAGTGGACAGAATCCAAAATGCCCTATGAGAATGACAGAAGAGGGAAAGAACTTATTTTTTAGGACACACTTATTTGCACTTACTGTGTTTCAGGCACTGTTGTAAACACGTTACAAAATTTAACCCATTTTATCTTCATAGTCATTGTGTTTGAGGAAGGTGTTATTATTATTTCACAGATATGGGAACGAAGGCACAAAGCAATGGACTGGCCCAGGCACACAGTAGTAGGTGGCAAAACCAGGATTCAGACCCCAGGTAGTCTGGCTCCAGAGCCCATGCTCTTAACTTCTACATTATGCCATCTTTGTGAAGGTCAAGTGGAGCCAGTGTGGAGGACCTTGTAGACAAGCCCAGGAGAGCTCCGCTTGCCATCTCTTTTTCTCAGGTCTGAGGTCTGCCCCATGACTTTTGCACTAAAGATTCTTTAGGACTTACTTTCTCAGCTAATAGACTCATTGCATCACCACGACCCTTTTACATAGTTGAAATGATAAACTTTGAGACAGCAAGGGCCATATCAATATTTTTCACATTTTTATCCCAACACTTATAAGATAAACAAGCATATGGTAAACATATAATAAATATTTCTGAAAGAAAGCATCATCAAGTCACTCAGTCTTCAGGTACCAGATTTCTCAGAAAGGTAAGACATATCAGAAATTGGGAAATTTTTGCTGTCACAGATTGTTACATTAAGATTAAAAATATTTATAAAGCAACTTGAACCCTGTGGCAAAGAGAGTTGTTTATTGGAGTTTCCCAATTAAACAAGAAGATAACAAAAAAACAAGAAAATAAACAAAAATATTTTCATACTCAATTTGCAGATTAGCTAAACCAAAAATAATTTCATGGGGGCGTGGATGTAGCTCGGTGGTTGAGTGCCTGCTTCCCATGTACGACATCCTGGGTTCAAGTCCCAGTACCTCCTAAAAAATAATAATAATAATTTCTGTGTACTGGGTGTCTTTTGCTAATGTGTATACTTCAAGAATGTCCTCAAAACATTCTGTAACTGTGCTTAACAATTACTCTTATGAGTCATTTGACTTGAAAATTGATCTTCAGCCTGGAAACGCCCTTTGCTGCAAATACTAGCAAAGAAAGAATTGCAAAGATTTAAAGCCTAATGGGAGGAAGTTTAATCTGAGTGGGACTTAATGTGCTGAGGAAGAGAATAGGAGCTGTATGTGCAAACAAAAGGAAAGCTGGAAAACAATAAAACAATACCTATCTCAGAAATGACAAGAAAAGGGCTTCTGAATGAATGTTTCCTGAGGGCTCATGGGGCAAGCAGGAGTGAGGTGTCTCCAAGCACCACGGACTTACTTTCCATTCAAGGTCCACAGGCCAGAGAGCTTCAGTGAGTTCAAAGGACATGGCAGACATAAGGGAGAGAAGAGCTAAGGCTACAAAGCAGGCTCCCTGAGGGCAGGGACTTTGTTGGCCTCCCTGCTCTGCCTTAGCTAGCCTCTAGCCTAGATTGCCTTGACTGGGTCCTGGTTCCTCCTAGGTGCTTAAGAAGTATTTGCTGATTGAAAGAATGAATGATGTGTTGCATCTGCTTTAGAATCTCACATTCCCAGTTTATTAGCTATGTGATCAAGGGCATATTCTTTAAACTCTGAAACTGCTTTCTTCTTTTTAAAATCATAGGATTGCTGTATGAATTAATGGAGAAACATGTAAAGCATTTAGCACAGTGCTTGGCATATTGGAAGCAACTGGTATAAGTTCTTGTTGTTATTATAATTATTGGCATTACTATTAGGAACTATTAGCTGCCACTGTATCTGAGGTCTGAGTAAAAATATTAGAGTACTCGGCGTTCATATGTTTATCCTCATACAAATTTTACTTTCCCATTAGATATAGACACCCTAAGCTGCTTTTATTGGAGGTTGTCAACTATACTGAGCTCCTTAGTGGTGATTTTGAACTTTCTGATGGGGGTTTGGCCTGAGTCAGGGCCTACTCTCACTCCATCTAGGGTAGTGCTGAGGTTAGATCTGAGCCCCTCTTCCTACCACTGGCCATCTGGGTGTGTGTGTGGCAGGGCATGTTTCAGAGCCCCTTGTACAGACAGGGACTTTCATTCAAAAACATTTGAGTGCCGAACTTGTGCCAGGCATGGTGTGGGAAGTTCTCTACTTATCCCAGGACCACAGTCCAAGGCAGAAGGGCAGGAGTGCCTGGGCCAATGAGGGGCTTCTCCCACTCCACTCTCCCTGGGGAGAAGGGATGGAGAGGAGTTGAAGAGCACTAGGAAGTTCAGGGGAGAGATGGGGAGGAAGAACAGTTATGTGGGGGTCCTTAGGCCCCATTGAGCTAATACAATAAAAGTCAAGAAAGAGAAAAGTCACTTTACCCCACCTCTGCTCCAGGAGGTCAGAAAATGAGATCTCAGAGGTTTACAATTTGGAGGAATTCTAACTCCCTGCTTAGGCTTCTTTCAATCCTGGGAAACAATAGGGGGCTGGCTAGCTACTTCAAGCTGTAGGATCCCTCTCACCAGAAGCCTCTGGAAGCCTATAAAGTTTCTTACCCGTTCTTCCAGGTTGTCTGGGTTCAAAGAGCCAATTTCATAGGAGACTGTAATTATGAGTTTTACTTTTTTATCTTTCTGTCAGGGAACAGAAACCTCTCCCTTATAAAATGCAATATTTGTTGAGGGCCCTGTTTATGTCAGGCACTGTGGAAGGCACTTTTTTTTTTATATATATTTTTTTATTTTTTCGAAAAGATATTTAGATTACGTAAAATGTACCATAAAAAAATATAAAAGATTCCCATATGCCCCACTCCCCACACTTTCCCCATTTTCCCCACATTAACTTCTTTCACTAGGGTGGTACATTCATTGCAATTGATGAACACATTTTGTAGCTTTGCCACTAAGCATGGATTATACTTTACATTGTAGTCCACACTCTGTCCCACTCAATTCCGTAGGTTATGGCAGGATATGCAATGGTCTGTATCTGTCATTGCAATGTCATTCAGAACAACTCCAAGTCCCAAAAGTGCCCTCATATTACACCTCTTTTTTCCTCCCCCTGCCCTCAGCACCTCCAGTGGTTACTGTCTCTATAACACATCAATGATATAATTTCTTCCATTGCTAGAATCACAATAACTCTATAGTAGAATACCAGTAAGTCCACTCTAGTCCATAGTTCTTTCCCCAATCCTGAGGATTCTGGAATGGTGATGCCCACTCCACCTCTAATTGGGAGGGGGCTTTGATCCCATATGGCTGATGGATGGGATTTTCTTGCTTGCAGTTGTAGAGTCTCTCAGTTCCTTGGTATGGTGGTTGTCATCCTCACCTCCTTGTTAATTGTCCTGGGTGAGTCCAATGAACTAGAGAATAGGTGTTGCAACTCCACTGAGGCTCAGGGCCCAGCTGGCACATGGACAGCCCAAAAATTCAAGTCTCTTGGGCATACACCTACCAAGTCCAGCACCAACTATAGGTTCAAATAGAAGGGATAGAAGAGGCATGTGTAGAGAAGTCACATATGAGTCCAGCTCTGTCACACTCAGGAGCATAAATTCCAAAGTAGGGCCCACTGTCAAGGCACCAAACTCCAGAGCTATCTGCCATGACCGTAGGACCTGGGTGTCTCCAGAGTCCTCAAGAGCCCCACTCTTTGGGGTAGTATCTACTTTGGCAGTCTATGAGATCCTGCTGAGACGTGCATAAGCGTTACCTCTGAGATGACCTCCCAACTCACTTTGAAGTCTCTTAGCCATATAAATTCATTTGTCTTTACCTTTTCCCCCTTTTATTCAAGGTCTTTTTCCAGTTGCATTGCTAGCTGGTG
The DNA here is from genome assembly GCA_029593785.1 of Cabassous unicinctus. Taxonomy (NCBI): domain Eukaryota; kingdom Metazoa; phylum Chordata; class Mammalia; order Cingulata; family Chlamyphoridae; genus Cabassous; species Cabassous unicinctus. The sequence goes on along the minus strand of JAQZBX010043785.1, from coordinate 9,123 downwards.
TTTGGTAGTAATCCCTTGGTGCCAGGGAGGTTCATCCCCGGTAGTCATGCCCCATGCTGTGTGTGTGTGGGGGAAAGGTAATGCATTCATATGCTGAGTTTGGCTTAGAGAGAGGCCACATTTGAGCAACACAGAGGCTCTCAGGAGGTAACTCTTAGGCACCCTACAACATTAGGCTAAGTTGCAATTTCAAGAGCAAAGGCTCATAAGCATAGTCGTCAATATCAAGCCCATCAGTGAACCATCCTTCTTCACTAGTCATTGCCCCTGTACTTGGGGGATTGTTGCTGTTCCATTAGAGAATGTGGCAGAGCTTGTAGGAGGCACTTTTTACATTATTTTATTTAATGCTCACTGCAATCTAGCTGGTATCTGTTTGTCCCCATCAGTCCCTTTTTTTTAGAAATGAGAAATGTCTATCTCAAAAAAAGTATGAAATTTTCCTGTTTATTTGAATACCAAGAAGTCTTAAAACTGGGATTGAGTAAGTCTGATGTCTGAAATGTATGTGGAATGCAAAAGGAAAGGTGAAATGGAAATCTGGAGTGTGGGTGCTGATGTGTAAATAGGAAGGGGGTGGGGGGGCATTTGTTAAACAATTTCATCTAGAAAGCAGTTTGAGGTGTCATTCTTCTTCCCTGGGTTTCTGAGCCTTGGGTTTTGACTGGTTCCTACCCGAGGTTAGTGTGTGAAAGGAGGTGCCAGAAAAGGTCTTGAATTTCCATACAGAATAAGACAATGAGGTCCACAGAGAGAGAAGGGAGGGGTGGTTCCGTTTGAGAAAACAACAACAAAAAAGAATAAGCATTTTAAAAGAAGATGTGATTTAAATATATATACATATATATATTTCTATACACTGAGTGAAATGTGACACTGAATAATAGAGTGTGAACCCACAGTGCCTACTCACATTCATAGGCACTGATTATGAGAAAATGCCAACAACCAGGAGCCACGGGGATGCCTTTTATGGATTAAAGCTATTTAGCAGAATGGGAAGCCTCAGAGTGAGATTATTTCTCGTGTTAGGGCCCCTGGGAAGTAAATTGGGTGTTTAAGGAGGTATATTCAATTTTTTTAGATCTCTACATTCCATTTAATGCAATGACAATAATGATACACTGCCCTTGGCTTCCAAAGGGGGCTTTCTCAGCTGTAGGTACTGAGCCTTCCTTGGGCAAAGTGCTATGCTGGATTGTGAGGGGGACTAAGGCCCAGGTCACATTTGCCTTCTTTCTAAGGAGCTCACAAGCAAGCTGGGGAGGCAACACACCACATATATAGATGTATGTGCAAAAAGCAGCCTAGCATGCATGTACCAGGCAGGAAGAGTTAGTAAATGCTTTATGGGAGTTGGGGTGGGGTGGGTGTATTTTACAGTTAATCTTCCTTCAGTTGGATACTCCTTTAGTCAAACATTCATTCACTCACTCAATCAGTAAATATTCATTGAACACTGAGACCTTCTAGATGCCAAACGCTTTGAATAAATTTATGGATAAGTCAGGATCTTTGATTTGAAGTATAGTGAAATGGAGTTGGGATGATCAGCTTCCATAGGAAGAGTTGGATTGTACCCTTGGCTCATTCCTGTCTCTGGGGCAAACTACCTGATCACCCAAGACAGGCATTTCATTGGTGGTGAGGAACAGTTTTAGAACAGAATTTTTCAGTAAAGTTCACTGACTCTTGTTCAGAGTTTCATGCTGGATGCAGGACTTATTAGCACCCTTGTCAAGTAGAGTTAAACTACCCAGACTTCTCCTCAAACATACTTTTTAAAAAAATAATCCTAAAATGATAAAATTTTGGAACTGAGGATTATCAACGATCAGTTGAACTAGTTTTTACATTAGGTTGTGGATTTCCCTTAAGGGTCCCCAAATACCATAATAATAATGAAAATGATATTAATAGTCATATTTTGCAAGAACACCAAGAGGTAAGTACTATGCTTATCTCCTTTTTATAGATGAGGAAACTGAGCCTCAAAGTTTGTAACTGTGTACCTGCCCTTGACCACACATAGCAAGAGACAGAGCCAGGAGAAGATGTCAGATCTAGCCTCTTCACTCTGCTCTTTTCTACTGGTCTATGTTGTCTTTGATAATCAGAGTCCAACAGTTATTTTTAATATTTAAAACAACCTATTAAAATTTGTAAATTAATTTTTTTAAAGCAGCCCATAGTGATGAATTCAATAGGCATTTCCCAGTCCCTCCCAACTCAGTTTTGCAATACTGGTAATCTCATGCAAGTTAGAACACTGATTAGCAATTAGAAATGTTTCTTTTTAATTAAAATAGGCGAACAAATGAATTGATTATAATAAATGCTCTTTCAAAATAGGGATCACCTTGGTGGGGAACCAATAATTTATTCCAAAACTTTCATGCCCATTTGAGGAAACTGGAACATAATGAGTTAGAGTTACTGTGAAGAGATGCATTTGAGAGTGAAGAGCACGGGGCATGTTGTAGAATTTGATAGAAAAATGAATCAAGATGTTCATTAATCTTAGATAAATAAATCAATTCAACTAGACAAGGCGTTTCTTTTTGGGGGTGTAATACAATTTTACTGAAGTATATCATTCATACATCAACATACAGAAACAATAAGTGTATAGTAAAAGTTGTGAAGTTATAAAACAAACATGTATATCATCACACAGGGCTCCCATACATCACCCCACCATCAACACCTTGCATCATTGAAATATGAAATAGCACCATCAAAGTATTACTACTAACTGTCGTCCATATCTTAATTCGGTGTCTTTTTGCCCAACCCACCCAATTATTGATGCCCTGTATTAGTATTCTACGTTTGTTATAGTTCACTAGAGAACATTCTCATATTTGTCCAGTTAACCACAGTCCATCTTCCACAACTGGATTCTCTGTATTATACAGCTCCATGTTTTGTACAATCCATTCAAAGCATACACTCAGTGGCTCTCATTTTCATCACAGAGTTGTGCTGTCATCATCTCAGTCAATTTTAGAATGTTTTTGTTACTCCAAAGGAAAAATCCCATAATGAGGCATTTCTTATGGGCATAAGGCATTTCTAATTCATACTTGAAGTACATGGACACCATTTCTTTTTTCTTAAATAGTGAAATGTAGTAACAAATGGAGAATAAATCTTGATATTGAATCCTATCGAGCTTACTTTAAAAATATCCCTTGATTCTAAAAAGGAATTCTAACCGGAAGGCATCATTATTATTCAAATGTGTGGAAGCAAGCAGCTTGCTGAGATGAGAAAACAGAATGTTGAGTTCACTAGCTGCAGAGGTGAGAAGGGCATACTTACTCCTATTTTTTTTTGGATGCCCTGGAAATCTACCTGTATCAAAAATTTTAAAATTCCCCCTTTTAACCACATTCAAATATATAATTCAATGCTGTTAATCATGTTCACAATGTTGGGCTACTATCTCCACCATCCATTACCAAAAGTTTTCCATCAATCCACATAGATTAGGTTGTATATTTGTTACTAGAATAAAAAATTAAAAACAACAACAACATAGGACTGTACAACACAAACAGTGGGCCCTATTGTAAATGATGGACTCTAATTAATAGTACAATTATAAAAGTGTTCTTTCATGAATTCTAACAAATGCACCATACTAATGCAAGGTATTTATAATAGGGTGGTATGTGGGAACACAGTATTTTATACATGATTTTTCTGTAAACCTACAAATTCTCTAATAAGAAAGGAAGAAAGGAAGAAAAGGAAGGGAGGGAGGGAGAAAAATGTAAGTTTCTGAAATGGCAAAGACTCCCACAGTGGTTTATCTATGTTTGGGTCCCTGTTAAGCACTTCTGACCACTATTGTTGACAACAGTTCCATCTTCTTCTTCCAAGCTGATTAATCACTATTCAGCAAATAACTAGACTGGGGCTCCTTCAGGGCAGGAGCAAGTGCCTTGGCATCTTGATTTTCTTAGTACTTAGGAAAGAAAGCATGAAACACATACAGGACACAGTGACTGTTGGATAAAAGGTTGAATAAAAAAAGGAATAAATAGCAATTATACCCCCAGAACTGTTAAGAACTGTTACATGCCAAGAAGATAGTTTTAATTTTAAACAAATCAATTTTATTGATACATATTAATAAAGCATACAATTCATCCAAAGTGTACAATCAATGGTATCTGGTATAATCACATGTAGTGCATTCATCACTTCAATCATTATTAGAGCATTTTCATTACTCCATTAATAATAAGAAACAAAAAAAGACAAACAAACAAGAAAATTCTTCACCTCTCAATCTCTCTATGCTTCTCCTACTGTACATAGCTGTTATTTCCAGCTATTCTTGCACATTTATTTACTTATTTAGCAGTTTTATTGAGATATACTCACATACCATACAATCTAGAAGATAGAGTTTTATATACATAAAATTTGGTACCTGTCTTTAAGAAGAATCTAGTCTAGTTGGAGACTAGAAAAGAGCACCTCAAGTGTAAGCTGCATGACAACTTCTATAAGAGCAATGAAAGTTCAAGAACAGAGTGGAGGTGGATGGGGAGGACTTGGGATATTCCCTTGACCTTGGAGCAAGAAGACGGTTTGGATAGAGATGGGGGTTGGTTACCAAACTGAGGGTCTATTGGGCAATATAAGTTGTATTGGCCAACTGGACAGTTTATGAAATATTGAGAAACCAGGCCCAGGATCTAGACTTAACAGAGCAAGAAATCTCTAAAGAGCACCATGCCTACCCCCCAAGTGAAGTATAAATATAAATACCTCCTCACAGAGAGACAACAAACAGGGCAACCTAATATGTGTACCATCTAAATTAAATAAGGTCTCTTTTAGGCTTTTGAAATGCAAACCGTGGGCTTGCTTTCACATTCATTTATTTATTCATTCCACAAAAGTTTATGGAGCGCCTACTAGAGCTAGAAGTTTGTTAGGCACCATGGTGGTGGTGGGGGGGCGCGGAGAGAGGGACCGAGAGGGGGTGGTACAGAGATAAGTAAAACTCGGTCCCTATCTTCCAGATTTTCAGCTCAGTGGTGGAGACAAATGTGTACACACAAGTACTTACAATAGGAAGTAAAAATGTGAATACAGGATTGTAGGGGCTCAGTTTCCTGAGATATTACAAGGAGATGGTGTGGAAAATAGAAAGGCTTTGCAAATGAGATGATTTTTGAACCTATTAAAGCAAGAGCCGGGGTCAAGGTTCTAGAATTACACTGGGGTGGGGGGTCATGTGGTGATGAACAGTGGTCTGATTTGGCTGGAGCGCAGGGTTCCCCAAGGGGCACAGTGGGGGCATTTAGCTGGGTGCATGCCCAATTACTGAGGCTGGAACCAGGCAGGAGGAAGCCAAGCTACCTGATTCTGCATCTCTGCGTTTGGACTTAAGCATCTTTTGGGTAAAATTCACTTCCATTTTCCTAAAGAGAATTCTAGCAGTTGCGGGTCGGGGTGGGGACCATTCCCTAAAGTCAATGTGTAAGTTAAACGCTTATGAAGCGATCCACGGGTGATTTAAATCTCGCACTTAAGGAACAGAAAAAGAAACATGTGAGAGGCGGGGTAGGGAGAACCCATTTCACCACCACCACCTCCAAATCATACCAGAGCCTGGCGGGACAGGGTGCCAGAACCAGGAGCTGGACGCGAGCGCCGACCGTAGCTCGGAGCCCCGAACTGGAGGGCAAGGGCGAGAGGAAGAGAGGGAGGTAGGGAGGGAGGAAGGAAGCGCGAGAGGGAGGGAGGGAGGAAGAAAGGGAGGGAGGCGGCGTCATGTGATCCGCTTCCCTGCTCCTTTAAGCGTCCACAGGCGGCGGAGCGGCCACAATCACAGCTCCGGGCACTGGGGGAGCCCGAGCCGGCTGTGCCGGGAAAATCCGTGCGGGCTCTTTCTGTCCCGGTCCCATCCTCGCTGCGCTCCGGCACCCCAGAAGTTTTGCAACGCCCCGAGAGAAGGCGAGAGAGGAGGGAGCGTGGGAGGGGAGGGAGCAAAAAGCACACCCTAAAACATTTATTTTAAAGAGAAAAGAAAAAGGGGGACGCAAAAATGGCTGGGGCAATTATAGAAAACATGAGCACCAAGAAGCTGTGCATTGTTGGTGGGATTCTGCTCGTGTTCCAGATCATCGCCTTTCTGGTGGGAGGCTTGATTGGTAAGTGCGAGAACTGCAAACTTTCTCTCTTCTCTTTTCTGGCCCCTTCCCTCTTTGCCTCTTGGACTACTTGTTACTGTATCACTGCCTTGCTTCTATGATCTAATTAGTCCGGCTATTGTGCTTAAGAAAGCAGAGCTCCACGGGGCTCCGTAGGGCACAATCCAGTCTAGTGGCTAAGAGAAAAGGAGGGGGAAAAGTTTTGGCCTAGTTTCAGTATCCACTTGAAAGGAAGGAGGGGGGGTGGGGGTGGGAATCTTAAGCATGGCGACGGATCGGGCGAGGAAGCGCTTGGTTACAAAGTTGATTGCTTCCCCCCCCGCCCTGCTTTTTCCCGCGTTCCCCCCTTTTCCTCTCCGTTCCCTTCCAATCAGCTCCCGGAGGGCAACGTAATCGACCTTATTAGGAACAACAGAAGAGTCGGGGAACTGCGCCTGGCGCAACCCGGAGCCCGGTTACTGGGTTGTGTCGTTGCATGTGTGAATGCTTTTGGTCGTCTCTGCTAAAGCGGGACGAGTTTGCATTTTGAGTCCCTACCTACGCGCCCTCGGCTCCCGCCGCCTCCTCCTCTGGTGGCCACAGACAGGTCCGAGCTGTGGACCTTGAGGCGGGATGGGGTGGGGCGCGGTGGGAGAAAGTCCTTGGCTGGCGCCGCGGGAAGTTGGAAAGGTCGGAGGGGAAAAGCGTATCCGAAAGGTGTTGCTTTTGGCCTCCTGCCCTTTCGTGAATCTCCCCTCCCCCACTTCTTAGAGCCCCGAGAGCCTGTAAGCCTGAAGCCGGTGGTCCTCCCTTGGCGCCTAGAGTCCCCACTCCCCTCCTCCGCGCGCCGCAACCCCGCGCAGTTGACAGCTCCCCGGTCCCGGGCCACGGCGCCCGCCCTGGAAGACTTCCTCTGGCGAGCACCTCCCTAATCCCTCGGAGCCAAACAGGCTTCCGGATGGTGAAGACCATAGAACGGACTTTCCACTCGGAAAAACTCACTTCCTCTCCCTGCCTCTGCATCCTCTCCATCTCCATCCATCCTCCCCGCCTCTCACACACGCGCGATTGTCCTTTCCTTCCCTCCCCCAAGATTTAGCTCTTCTCGGCACAAACTTCACAGCAAACTTTGCAGCCGGCGCGGGTACAAGGTTCAGCTCCTTACTTTGCGGCTTTGTTAAACTTTGCGGAGTGGAGCTAATCCACTGAGGGGCTTTTTCCGGGCGTCCCTTTGCGAGAGCCCGCGCGATGTGGGCTTGCAGGGGAACGGTCTGGGGGGCGCGAGCTGCGACGCCGCGAGAGCTGCACGGGCTTGGGCACCTGGAGCCGTGTGCGTGACGTTGTGTTTCCAGACTTGGGCTTAATGGGAACAAATTAAAGGGAGTCTGGCACTGAAAAATCACTGTAACATCAAGTTAATTGTCTTAAACAAAGGAGAGTGTGAACAGCTTCCCCGATAAGAAAAATTTCAGGAGGAGATCGTACCTTTCTCTCTGTGTTGTATGTATCCACAAAGCAGAAAGGGGTTCAGAGTTTTCTAAGCTCGGTCCTCAACAGCTTGTTCTTTTTATTCTTGGAATCCTCACCATCGACACACACACACGCACACACACACGCACACACACACACACCCTGACCGGTTTGGTTTTCGTGTTGCGAGCTTCTGTTTGGCTACGTGCAATCTCCATGTTTTCCTGTATTTGATTTTTCTGAGGCTCTTAATACCTCTTCCGCCGGGAGCTGAAGGCAAGCCTTCCCTGTGCCCTCACAGTGATTATGCAGCGGTTACAATTACACCTCTTGTCTCCCTTGATGAGCAGTTGCAGCTAGATGCCATTGGATCTTGTGTGATTTCAGTGGCAGACCATAATTAAAATTTCTTGCACCTTGTGCTTTCAGAATTAAATTGGCCTATTATCCCTGTCTGACCTTCATCCTCTTTGAGGTTTTTGCACAAGCAGTGAACCATTATACATAGTTCCCTGGTGTTTGGTGGTGTTTCTTTTTCTAAAGCTGATCTCTTAGCCTCTGAGAGCCCATTATCCACTGTAGGTTTCCTAGGGCACTTCAGGAACTAGAATAATTTCTGGAATCCTCATGCTGTGGAGAAGATCTGTGGGCACCTGTGAATGGCTGCTGGACATGAGAGTTGCTATAGGGTCAGAAGAGTTCAAACATCAGTTCTGGCTGGAGTAAGCGGTGCTGGGGTTTGTTTTGGCCTTAGAACTTGGTTAGTAACCCAAACTTGATAACAACCTCAAAAAGTCAGTGAGAAGTCTTAACTATAACTAGATTTCCCTTAATAGATTGCTTCAGAGCCAACTTTTCTTGAAAAAAGATAAATAACTATGTATAACAATTCTTAAGGTAATTATATAAATGTACTGCTTAGCTCCCTTCCCTTCTCAGTGGCAAAGGCTATGTCCCTAATACTAGTCTGAAGACTGAACAGATCAGTCACTTTGAAAGTGACTTAGCCTTTATCTCTTACATTCAGAGAGTAACTTTTTGCTCTTCATATCAAATCTCAGAACTTGGGTATGTTACAAGCCCCCAAAATGGGGGAAGAATCAACAAAAGATAAGCAATGTGTTTCTCACCAAACTTCCCTAAGCTGGAAAGCAGATGAAACTGAGTAAAGAATCAATCAGTACTTCAGCCAATTGGTCAAGAGGATCAATAGAAGGAACAGTCTGTAGGCTAAAAGTAAAGTTCAGAAACCTCCCTCTTGGGGGGCGGATGTGTCTCAAATGGTTGGGCGTCCGTCTGCCATATGGAGGGACCTGGGTTCGATCCCCGGGACCTCCTGGTAAAATAAAAAAATATATATAGAAGGCGCATGGGCTGCCAGGCTCTGTGTGCTGGTGAGCCGCCAGGCCCCGGGAGCCATGCAGCAAGATGATGACGTAAAAGGAGAGAGACAAGACAAGAAGCTCCAAAAGCTCCGAAAACCAGGAGCCGAGGTGGC
>JAQZBX010043784.1:0-21563 GCA_029593785.1 Cabassous unicinctus | reverse complement strand
GTCAAAACAGTAGCTGAATGCAAACTTATGGAACAAAGAATTCAGTAATTGCATATGTCAAAAGATGCAATCTATGCATTAAAAATTTTGTAAAATTTCTAGACAGATGGTTATACCCTTCAAACAATGGGAGAAAAAGTAGCAAATACTTCAGAAAAGGGAAAATCTGATTTACATAGAAAACAAATTAAATTATTCTAATGATCATATTTGAATAACTAACCACAAAGCATACATAGAGTCATGAAAAAATTGCCAATTCAAAATTAGAAAACAAAGTAACAAGAAAACATCAATTATGAATTGTAGACACTGGAAAGGGTAAAGTGTGTTTTTAAAATGTCTTTAATATGTTCAAAGGGCTGAGTAAAACACAGAAAATAATTAAAAGAAATCAGGAAAACAATATTTGAACAAAATGAAAAATTCAACTAAGTGGTACAAAATGTAAAAAGAAGCCAAAGAGAAATACTGGAGCTGAAAAGTACAGGATCTGAAATATAAAATTCTCTGGAGGTGCTCACCAGTAGACTGTAGCTGGCAGAAGAATCAATGAAAGTGAATATAGGATTAATGAAATTTTCAGACTAATGGGCAAGAAGAAAAAGAATAAAGAAATGTGAACAGAGCTTTTTTGGGGTAGAAGATTACAGTCACAAGGCCCTAAAGAGCCCAACTCAAGGGAATATGAGGTATTTTCACACCCATGTCATTGGCAACATATTGTAGCAAGATAGTGGGTGATGTCCAACATATCGATAGGCTTCCTTCTTCCTCTTAAGTCTCCATGGTCCCAACTTCTTCCAATATCAGCTGTAGGCTGGGAAATCTCATTTCCCTTGCAGAGCTTGTTGTTCTCCTGGCTCAGCTGCTCTGCTCTCTCCACAAGGTCAGCTGTAGACTATCAGGCTTTCTCTCTTCTCAGGATGTCTGCCATGTCAATGGAGACATCTCTATTCCTCTGTGTTATTCTCCTATGTGTTTACTTTTCAGGGTTCCAGCATCAAAACTCCAACTGTCTCCTCTACCTTGTCATTTTCTCTGTGAGTCTCCACCCCCTTGGTGGGCAGGGACTCAATGTCCTACTTATGTGGCCCAATCAAACCCCTAATCAAAATTCAATCAAGTAAAAGTGAAACCCCTGAAATTAATATAATCTAATAAACCCAGAGGAACAGAGGAGTTTACAAACACAATCCAAGATTTATTTTTGGAATTCATTAACAATATCAAACTGCTACAGCATTTGATAATAAATAGACTATCTAGAGAGAAGATCATTTAGGAAATAGAGGAATTGACCGATATTCTAAAATTAGTATAACTCACAGTCATTTAATGAACACTTTACACAACAATAGATTACACATTCTTCACAAGTTCACATGGATCATAATCAAGGATAGATTATATATTAAGTCACAAAACAAATTTCCATAAATCCAAATGATTTAAATCATAAAATGTAACTACTCTAACCACAATGCACTGAGCTAGAAGTAAATATCTGAAGGAAAATTGAAAGATTAAAACAATTCTGAAAGTTAAATTATACACTCTTTTAGAACTGAGGTTGAAATTTATTAAAGATGGAATCACAAGGGAAATGAGAAAATTTCTTGAGGTGAATGAAAATGAAAATATAACATATCAAAATTTATGAGGCACATCAAAGGCAATACTCAGAAGGGAATTGAGACCTTGAAATGATTGTATTACAAAAGCAAAGGATCTCAAATTAGTAACCCAATCTCAAATGTACAGTAACTAGATAAAGAAGAGCAAATTAAACACAATGTGTGAAGAAAATAAATACCAAAAGGCAAGATGTAAATAAATAGAGAAGAGAAAAAATGATAGAGATAATAAACAAAACTTGCCCTCTCAAAAGATCAATAAAATTTAGAAAACTTTAACAAGTCTGGCAAAGAAAAAAAGAGAAAGGATGCAAATACCTAACTTCAGAAATGAAAGTAGGACCACTACTTCAAACTTGCTCAAATAAAAATATTTTGAAAGGGCCTATATCTGCTACTCTAAGGTGGAAAAACTGATGTGAAGATGGCGAAGCAGGTAACTGCAAGCTGCACTTTTCCTCTTGAAACTGTGGGAAGGTAGTCATTGTCTTTCCAGGCATAGAGGAGGCCAAGGGATCATGAGGGAAATAGAAGGTGGCTAGAAGGAGTCCAGCTGGACATTGGGAAAAGAGGACTCAACCACGTGTCCCTGGAGAAAATGCGAGCAGACCAGTTTACCGGGGGAAGGAAAAACACTCTGCCAGCCCTAAGGAAAGAGGCTCACGGGGAGAGGGTTGCTGCTGAGAATTGATCCCTCAGGTGGACCTGTACCAAGCCTGTTTATTATAAGGAGGAGTGGGACAAGCAACCAGGAAAGCTGGGGGAACATAACCAGAGGTTTTTTCTCTCATTCCTCTCATTTTTTCGAATTTCCTTGCTTTTTTCTCTTCATCTAGATGCTGGTGAAGAGACCAGATGTGGAGTGATTTATTGTGGTCACAAGCAGCTGGAGAGGACTAGACTAGCAGCTCCCTGGTGGGCAGAGAGGGAAGCAACCAATTTTTTTGTCTCTCACTTTCTTCATCTGGGTACCTGGCAAGACAGAGTATGCAATATGGGCACCCTAGAAAGAGAAGAGAAGGGCAAAAGGGCAGTAGGAGTCTTTGAGGAAATAATGGGTGAAAGTTCCCCAAATCTTATGAAGGATATGGTTGTATATGTCCACGAAGCACAGTGTACTACTAGCACAATAGATCCTAACAGACTTACCCTGAGACCCATACTTATCAGACTGTTAAAAGCTCAAGACAAAGACAAACTGTTGAAAGCAGCAAAAGAGAAGAGAACCATCACATATAGGGGAATCTCAATAAGATTTTGTGATTTTTCATCTGAAAACATAGAAAAGAGAAGGCAGTGGTATGGCTTAATAAAGGTGATGCAAAGAAAAAAAAAAACTGCCTTCCAAGAGTTCTGTATCAAGTAAAATTATCTTTCAAAAATCAGGGAGAATTCAAAATATTCACAGAGAAACAGAAATTGAGAAAATTTATCAACAAGAGCTTGCTTCAAGAAATATGAAAGTAATATTGATAAAAAGACAGTGGTCGGTAGAAGTTCTTAGGAGAAGCAGAGGGAAGAATAAGTGTAACATAGGGAATTTTGGTGACATTGGAATTGTACTGCATGATATTGCAATGATGGATACAGGTCATTATACAATTTATCAAAACCTATGAAATTGTGTGGGGCAAAGTGTAAACCGTAATGTAAATTATAGATTATGATTAGTAGAAATTCTTCAATATTTTTTCCTCAATTGTAACAAATGTACCATATTAATGAAAGATGTTGTTAATGGGAAAAAGTGAGGAAGGGAAGGGAATTATATGGCAATCCCCTATATTTTTGTTGTAACATTATATAATCTAAAACTTCTTCAAAAATAAAGAAAAAGAAGAAATCAAAAGGAAATCAAAACTGGCCCCTTGCTCTAAATACCCTAGAGTCATTAGAAAAACACATACAATATGCACCACAGTAAATGTAAAAATTTGGAATTCCCAGATAAATCACAGGAATGTAAAAAACCCTAATACTAGTTCCCTAGAAAATAAAGTCTTCAATTCATTTCTAAAGAAAAAAAAAATAAAGTAAAATCAATGCTAAAGGGAATTTGGTATGTTGAAGAGTAAAAAACAGGAGACAGAGGGCTGGAGGAGATGGTAGAAGGGAAGATTATTGGTAACAGTAGTTAAAAGCATTAAAAGGGTAATAAAAATAAAATATGACATATATAAACCTTAAAAAAATGTTAAAGCAAGTACTGCCTTTAAGTAATAGCATTGAATGTTAATGGATTAAACTCTCCAATAAAAAGACACATATTGACAGAATGGATAAGGAAATACGACTCATCTATATGCTGTCTACAAGACACTCACTTTAGATACGGGATTCAAGGAGTTTGCATGAAAGATTGGAAAACAATTTACCAAAAATTTTATTTACCAAAAAAAGTGTAGGAATAGCTTTATTAATATGGAACAAAATAGTCATTAAAGGCAAAACTCTTGTAAGACACAAAGATGGACACTATATATTAATAAACAGGTAATATTCCATGAAGAAAGAATATCATACATATTTATGCAAATACCCATGGTGCCCTAAATACATGAGTCAAACACTGGCAAAACTAAGGGGAGAAATAAAAAACTCTACTATCATTGCACGGGATATCAGAGCACCATTATCAGCATTACACAGAATATGTTAACAGAGGCTCAATACAGAAACAGAGACCTTGCATAGTATGTTAGAGGAACTAGACCTAATGGACTTATAAAGAACATTACACCCCAAATCAGCAAGATATACATTTCTCTTGAGTGCTCATTGATCATTCTCCAGGGTAGACCAAATGCCAGATCATAGAGAAGCCTCAAAGAATTTAGAATCATTGAAATTATAAAATGTAATTTCTCTGACCACATCTGAATGAAGCCAGAACTCAATAAAGAATGGAGAACTGGAAAAGGCACAAATACGTGAAACTTAAACAACACACTCTTAAACAATCAGTAGGTCAAGAAGTAAGTTGCCAGAGAAAATACCTCTAAGTGAATGAAAATGAGAACATAACTTATAAAAATTTATGAGCTGCAGTGAAATCAGTGCTGAGAGGGAAATTTATAGATCTAAATGCCGACATTAAAAAGAAGAAAGCACTAAAATCAATGACCTAACTGAACACCTGGAGGAACTGCAAAAAGGCCAACAAGCTAATGCCAAAACAAGCGGAAAGAATGAAATAACAAAGATTAGAAAGAATTAAGTGAAATTGTGAATTAAAAAACACTGGAAAGAATAAACAAAACCAAAAGCTGGATCTTTGAAAAGATTAATAAAAATTGACAAAACCTTAGTTATATTAACAAAGAAAAAAGAGAAGATGCAGATAAATAAAATCAGAAATGAGAGATATCATCACTGACCTCACAGCAAAAAAGCAACACAAAACTGACAAGAGAAAACATTGAAAAATCGTATGTCAACAAGATAGACACTTTAGATGAAATGGATGAATTTCTAGAAATAGACAAGCAAACTATATTGACAAAAGAAGAAAGAGAAAAACTCAAAAAACTAATCACAAGTAGCGAGATTGAAGTAGTCATCAAAAATCTCCCAACCAAGGAAAGCCCAGGACCAGATGACTTCACAATTGATTTCTATGAATAATTCCAGAAAGAAGTAATACCAATCCTGTTCAAACTCTTGGAATAAATTGAAGAGGACGAAACATTACCTAACTCAATCTATGATGCCAAAATCACCTTAATACCAAAGCCACATAAAGACACTGCAGGAAAAGAATACTACGAACCAATCTCCCTAATGAAATTGAATGCCAATATCCTCAAGAAATACTTGCTAATGGAATCCAACAACACATCTAATGAATTATACACCCTGATCAAGTGTGTTTTATTCCAGGTATGCAAGCATGGTTCCAAAAAAAAGAAAAAAATATTAAGGTAATACACCACATTAACAGATGAAAGGAAAAAAAATCACATGATCATCTATTGATGCAAAAAAAGACATTTGACAAATATAGCATCCTTTTTTTATTAAAAAAAAAACACTTCAAAAAAAGGATTAGAATGAAATTTCTCACACAATAAAGTCCATATATGAAAAAATCTACAGCTAACATCATACTCAAAGGTGAAACGTTAAAGATTTTCCCTCTAAGATCTGGAACAAGACTAGGATGCCCAAGGTCACTATTCTTGTTTAACATAGAATTTGACGTACTTTCTTGAGCAATTGCAAGAAAAAGTAATAAAAATCCATCCGAATTGGAAAGGAAGAAGAAAAACTTTCCCTATTGCAGATTACATGATGCCACATGTAGAAGTCCCCCAAAAATCAACAATGATGTTTCTAAAGCTGATAATCCATTTCAGTAGAATGATGGGATGTAAGATAAACACACAATAATCAGTAACATTTCTGCACTCTAATAATGAGCAATCTGAGGATGAAATGAAGGAAGAATTCCACTGACAAGAGCAACAATAAGAGTCAAATATCTAGGAATAAACATAACTGAGAGTGTAAAGAACTTGTTTACAGAAAGTACACAGCATTGCTAAAAGAAATCAAAGAAGACATAAATAAAAGGAAGAATATTCCATATTCCTGGTGTGGAAGACAAAATATCATTAAGTTGTCTATCTTACCCAAATTGATTTACAGAGTCAATTCAGTTCCAATCAAAGTTCCAAAAGGATTTTTTTATTGAACTGGAAAAGACAATTATCAAATTTATTTTGAGGGTAAGAGGCCCTGAATATCCAAAAATGTCTTGAAAAGGAAAAATGAAATTGGATCATGCTACCTGACTTTAAAATATTCTACAAATCTACAGTGGTCCAAACTGCCTGGTATTGTCACAATGATAGCCTTTCTGACCAATGAAACTGAATTGAGACTTCCAATACAGACATGCACATATATAACAATCTGATATTAGACAAGACCACCAAGTCCACTCTACAGGGACAGGATATTTGAAGCAAATTGTACTTGGAGAACTGAATATTCATACAGACACACAAAAAAGTGAAAGGATCACCATCTAACAACCTGTACAGAAATTAACTCAAGATGGATCAAAGACCTGAATATAAAAGCTAAGACCACAAAGCACCTAAAAGGTAATGTAAAGAAACTTCTTTGAAGTCTCATTGTAGGAAATGGTTTCATAAACTTTACCCCCAAAATGGGACAACAAAAGAAAAACAGATGAATGGGACCTCCTCAAAATTAACTTTTGTGCTTCTAAGGATTCTGTCAAGAAAGGGAAAAAGCAGACTATTCAGTGGGAAAAAATATTTGGGAGCCATTTAACTGCTATGGATCTAATATCTAGCATATATAAAGAAATCATACACCTAAAAATAAAAGACCAACAGCCCTTTCAAAAATGAGCAATAGAAAATTGATCATTGTGGTTGAGAATACAATTGTGTGAGTGTTCTTTTGGCAACTATGTCAGGGGAAGTTCACTGTTGCAGGGTGTCAGTGGTGGGGGGATATGTGGGGAAGAGTGCTCCTGGGTTATGCCTCTATGGAATATGAATGTGTTCATGTTGTCATAGGGCAGTATCTCAGTAGGTGGAAACTCACACAATAACCAAAAAAAAATCACAAATTCCCACCCTGGGAATAATTTTACATTCTCAAATATATTGGCAGAAATCCCTAGAGTATATAACCTCTTTGTTAGTCAACTGTGGTACCTCTCTAAGCCACACTCAGGAAATAAATTCACTGCTTTTCCCCCAGAATGAGACATGACTCCCAGGAGTGAGCCTCCCTGGCACTGAGGGATTATTGCCAAGCACAATCCAGAAATGCATTTGGAAAAAGACCTTGATCAAAAGGAGGAAACACTAAATATAAAAGAATTTTTACAGCGAAGAGATTTCAAAATGAGTTGGGTGATCATTCCATAGGTTACACATACGCACATCTAAAGCAGATCTCACTAAATGCCATAGTAAACAAACCTCAAACAGTGATGTCTCTGAGGTCTCTAGAGACATCCAGACTCTATAGAGAAGGCATACATCCCCATGGAATCAGCACCCCATCATTGGACCTTACCTTGGAGTATATAATAACCTATTTCCCCAATGTACCAGAGCTAGACTCATTTATTATTTCCATACACAAGATTCTTCTACCACTTTTATTTGAACCTATAATTAGCACTATATACATTAAATGTATTTCCCAGAGACTTAAATCCACTGTCTGTTCATATTCAGTTTGAGCCCTAAGTCTCAAAAAGGTGTGGCAAACCCATACTCTCCAGTTCATTGAAGTCACCCAAGGACAAGTAATGAAATGATGATGATGGATAAACCCCACCATAAGAATCTACAATTACAAGCAAAACAGCTAATTTTATCTGACCCATAGCATCTAAGCTGCCTCTCAATCTGAAGCAGAAAGAGCAAAACCAACTGAAAATACTAAAATGGAGGAATGAACAAACCTAAGGGGTTATGCAACAATGGACCAATATAGACTTTTATTATTGATGTAATGGAAGAACTTTCAACATTGAAATAAAAATAGGAGTTAACAGAGATTCTGAGGGGAGGTATAGAGAAGAATAGGTGCAACATAGGTAATTTTTAGGGCATTGGAATTGTTCTGCATGATATTGCAATGATGGATACAGGCTGTTATGTATTTTGTCAAAACTGATAAATTTGTACAATGCAGAGTGTAAACAATAATGTAAATTATGACCATGGTTTGTAGCAATGCTTCAATATTTGTTCATCAATTGTAACAAATGTACCACACTAACATAAGTTGTTATTAATAGGCTAAAACATGAGATGGGTAGGGGTGGGATTATGGTAATCCTCTACAAATTTAAGGTAAATTTTCTGTAATCTAAATCTTTAAAAATAAAGTTTATTAAATGAAAAAAATATTACAAAGTAAACTGTGAAAAATTTTATACCAAGAAATTATATAAAAATGTAAAAATTCCTAGAAACACAATTAATCTAAACTGACTCAACGCAATACAGAAAATTACATTAGAGCAATAATAATTAAAGAAAGTGAATCAGTAATCAAAAATAAAACAAAGCCCAGAACCACATGAATTTACTGGTTAATTCTATCAAAAATTCATACAAATTCAATCTTCCTGAAACTGTTCCAACAAAAAATGTAGAGGAGAGAACACTGTCCATGATGTTTAGGTTCATGTGTCAGATTTCCAGGTAATGGTTCCCAGTTGTTTGTTCAAGCAAGTAAATTTCTCACAAAAACAATGAAGAGAGGGTCAAAGGCTGTCAAAATCACCTGCTTTAAGGGTCAACAGACCAGGACAATGCTGTGCATCTTCCTTAACACTGGGAGAGAGAAAGATGAAGAGCCCAAAACAATAAACATGAGTTACCATCCCCAGGGTTAGTGCAGAAGGGCTCCCATCCCACAGCCTCAAGACATTAAACTGGCTCAATGCAGTCAACTGAGAGGGGAACAGACAACTTCCCCTGGCACCTGTTACAAGAGAAAAGGGATGTTGAGTCAGAGGACTTCTCTTCAGTGAATTTGCCCAGCAGAGCCCACTTAGAATCTAGTTCTAGCCAGACTAGAAACACTGGAAAGCTGAGGTTGAAAGAAATACCTCTGTGAAATGGTTGAAATAATGTTTTTGTTAAAAAAAAAAGCCTGAGTCACAGAAACCTATGGTGCTGGCTAATAGATCACAGGACACCTAGAAGTAAAGTAGATGGGTAGTAAACTAACATCTTATTTTATCTGTAGAAGCAGAAGTGTTCCATATCAAGTGAACAAATCTCTTACTTGAATTATAGAAACAGAGAGTCATTGCACCTTAATCTATTCCCAGTTTTGAGACAATTTACAGACCTAGGTCCCCTTGAATTAAGGGAAGGCAGTGTTTCTTGGGGAAGGACACTGTTTATCTGCCAAACATTTATACCATTAATATTCCTCCCAGCCTTACCCAAAGACACCTATGGACTTTCCCCATGGTAAATGTGCATTGGGAAATTGAAATGATCACACACATTGGGGATTATGAAACACTGGCTCAGAGGTGACATTAATTCCAGGAGTCTCAAAACATCACTGTAGTCCACTAGAGGAAGGATTTATGGAGGTCAGGTGACTGATGGAGTTTTAGCTCAGGTCCACCTCACAGAGGGTTCAGTGGGTTGCTATAATGATTCAATGGTTATTTTCCAAATTCTATAATGGAAATTGGAATAGACATACTCAGCAACTGGCAGAATCCCCACATTGGCTCCATGACTCTTCGAGTGAGTGTTATTATGATAGAAAAGGCCAAGTGGAAGCCACAAGAAATGCCACTACCAAGGAAAATAGTAAATTAAAAGTAATACTAAATTCCTGGAGGGATTGCAGAGATCAGTGCCACAATCAAGGGTGCAAAAGTGGTGGCTCCCAACATATTTCCATTCAACACTCCTATTTGGCCTGTGCAGGACACAGAGGGATCTTGGAGAATGACAGTAGATTATTGTAAACATAACCAGGGGGTGACTTCAACTGCACCTGCTTTTCCAGATGTGGTATCATTGATAAATCATCATATCCCCTGATACATGGTGGGCAGCTATTGATCTGGTATATGCTTTATTCTCGATTGTTAGTAAGGACCACCAGAAACAAGTTTATTTCTGCTGACAAGGTCAGTGACATACCTTAACTGTCTTACCTCATTGGTATATAAATTCTTCAGCTGTTTGTCATAATATTGTCCTCAGGGACCTCAATTGTCTCTCTCTCTCACATGACATAACCTTGGTCCATTAAATTGATGATATTCTGTTCATTGGACCTAGTGAGCAAGAAGTAGCAACTACTCTAGATGTATTAAGACATTTGCAAGTCAGAGGAAGGGAGATAAATCCAACAAAAATATAGAGAACTTCCACTGTGTTGAAATTCTAGGTATTCAGTGGTGTGGGGAATGTCGAGTTATTCATTCTAAAGATAATCTGTTGCATCTGGTCTCACCTATAACCAAAAATGTGGCACAATGCCTAGCTGGTCTGTCTGGATTTGAGAGATAACATATTCTTCATTTCAGTGTACTAGTCCAGCCTATTTACTGAGTCACCAGAAGAGCTGCAAGGTTTGATTGTGGACCAGAACAAGAGAAGGCTCTGTACCTGTTTCAGGTTGCTGTGCAAGCTGCTATGCCACTTGGAACATATGATCCCATATATCCAATGGTGTTGGAAGTGTCAATGGAAAATAGAAATGCAATCTAGAGTGTTTGGAACACCCCTATAGGAGAAGCACAATGAAGACACTTAGGATTTTGGAGCAAAATCCTGCTATTCTCTGTAGTTAACAACTCTCCTTTTGAGAAACAGCTTTTGTGATGTAACTAGGACTTAGTAGAGTACTAATGTTTACCAATGGGCAACCACATTACCATGAGACCTAAATTGCCTTTCATGTGCTAGGAGCTGTTTAATTCCCAAATCATAAATTTGGGTGTGCATAGCAGCACTCCATCATAAAATGGTAGTGGTGTATATGAGATTGAGCTTGAGCAGGTCCTGAAGGAACAAGTAAGTTCCATGAGGAAGTAGCCCAAATGACTATGGCACCCACTGCAGCCCCATAACCTTCTCTTTCCCAACCCACAGCTACGACCTAATTGAGAAAACCCAGGCTTTCTTTACAGAGGGTTCTGTAAAATGTACAGTTTCCACCACAAAATGGACAATGTAGCACTATAGCCCTTTTTTTTTTTGCAATATCCCTGAAGGGCAGTGGCAAGGGAAATTTGCCCCAGTGGGCAAAAAGTTGCTCATTTTGCTTAGGAGAAATGCCTGGAGCTGTGTTTCTACACAGATTCATCCGTGGAAATGACGCATGCAGGCTTCCTCATAGGCACCATTCACCTGGTCTATATTATTGCCATCACAGGAAACACCATTTTGTTTCTGCTCATCTCTCTGGACACCCTGCTCCAAAGCCACATGTACTTATTGCTCAGCCAGTTTTCCCTTATGGACATTTTGCTCATCTCCACAACTGTGCCCAAGATGCTAAACAACTGTTTCTCAGAGACTTCAGATATATCGCACATTGTGTGACTCTATTCCTCCTTGATAAGCAGTGAGTGCCTTCTGCTCACAGTGATGGCCTATGATCTATATGATGCTATTTGTGATCCCTTAAGATATGTCGTTATTATAAATTCTGGAACTTGCTTGCAGATGGCCTTTATTTCATGATTTGTGTGAGCACTTAATGGCCTAATCCTAACCACATATACCATGTATTTTCCAATATGTGGCTCCAAAGAAATCCACCATATCTTCTGTAAAACAGAGGCAGTCCACAAGCTGTCATGTGAGGACACTCCAACTTATGAGAAAGTAGTGTTTATCTCTGAAATTATATTTGTCCTTACCCACTTTGGCCTCATTCCTACTGCCATCAGTGTCCTCCACTTAAATTCTAACAAGGCAAGGTATAAAGCTCTCATTGCCTGCTCTTCCCATATGATTCTTGTGTTTTTCTACTTTGGCTCAACCATGTTGATTTATATGACTCCAAGGTCCTTGCATACTTCAGAGCAAGATAAGGATCTCTCTGTATTCTATACCATCCTTACCCCAATGTTGGACCCCCTCATATACAGCCTAAGAAACAAGGATGTAGGAACAGCACTGAGGAAAGTTCCAAGAAAAATGTAATTCTAAAGTGGGATTGTAATATTGGGAATCTCTGACTACCTAGTAATTTAGAAACAATTCCATTGTTCATATACCAATTGAGTCCTGAATCTCAGCAGAGTTGCAAAACTTACTCTACAGTTCATTGAACTTACCCATGACAACTATCAAAAGGATGATGAGGGTTAATGCCCATTCCAAAAAACAAAAAGAATCTACAACTGCAAGCAAGATGGTTTCATCCACCTGCCCATGGGATCTAAGCACCCTCTCAATTAGAAACAGAGTAAGCATCACCATCCCAAATCCTCAAGATTAGAGAATGAAAAATCATAAGGGAAACATGCAACTATGAAATGAAGTACACTTATTTTATTTATGATTTTATTATTTCAATTATAAAAATTGAAGAATTTGTATCTTTGATCTAAAGGCAGTGACCACCACAGTATCTAAGGGCAAGGAGAGAAAAGAATAGGTGTAACATGGGGACACTTTGGACATTGGAATTGTCCTGCATGACATTTCAATGATGGATACAGGCCATTATACATTTTGTCAAAACCTATAAAATTGTGTGGTAAAAAGTGTAAACTGTATTGTAAGCTATAGTCCATGATTAGTAACAATTCTTCAATATACGTTCACCAATTGTAACAAATGTACCATACTAATGAAAGGTGCTGTTAATGTGGGAAAGTATGGGAAGGGGAACGGTGTAGTATACCGGAATCCCATGTATTTTTCATGTACCATTTATGTAATCTAAAGCTTCTTTAAAAATTAAAAAAAAAATTTAAAAAAACCAGTCACTCTTGTAAGTGATTCAGCTTCTGGATTTGAATGTTGAATCTTTTGAATGTGTGTGAGAATTTCAGATCTAGTAGTAATGTCCATTATATTTCCTGTTAGCTTTGTGTGAGTTCTCAAACAAGGAAAATCTGATTCAAAAGCAAATAGACAGGTAGCTTAGTTGGAGGTAAGTCCAAGGAGTAGGAGACATGACTAGGCAGAGTAAAACAGGGAAAATGATTTCACATCAGAGATTGTAAGCAATAAAGAGAATGCCTCTAAGGACCCCCCAAAAATTCATAGGAAAAGTATTTATCTTTAGGGTCCCATCTCCCTCTAACAAAAGTTTCCTACAAGGAGCTTAATACCCTGTTCCTATTATTACAACTGTATATGTATGCATACTGGGTATGATCCCATAAATCAGGTGGCACTGTAGAAAACTGAGGTGGAAAAGAAAGATGAGCAGTGTACTGAGATGAAACACCTTTAGGGTGGAGTGAATGAAGATTTCAGGGAAGAGTACACTGAACCATGGCTGAACTAAGAGGAGAGGATTATAGGGTGTGAGATACATTATATAGGGACTTGGCAAGGTCCCCTCTGCACAGTTAAGATCAGCATTTGGATCCATGAAGCTTAACCCGAACCCCTATCTTCCAAGAGATGTCCAGCTACAATCTCTACCAAAGACTTAACATGGGAGGGCAAGAGATGAAATTAAACCTCTGATAAGGCTGATCCCATAGCCATCTTTGATCTTGAACATCTTCCTTCACTAATACCAAAAAGGATTCACTCACCTTTGGTGACAATTTCAACTAGGCCAAGATTATTATTGCATTCTCTCTCTTCTGGTCCAACAACATGTGATGAGAAGCATGAAGTGACTAGGCAACAGTCACAGCTTCAGATTCTGTGGAATCCATACTAGAAACCATAAAAGCAAAAAACAGGACATCAAGCCATAGAGCTTAATGTAGACACAGGGACCAAAATATATGTAAGAGAGTCATTGACCAGAATGGTGGCTTACTTACTCCTCAAGGTCAACAAACTCACTTATTCTTGTTATCAGGGACATACATTAATCAGGAGCTGACTTAGTACTTCTATAGCATCATGAAAGACACTGCCCCGAACCTGAACGTCATTGTCTCTGAGATGGCACCTTTCCTGAACTTTTGATAAGCCAGTCAATTACCCATTAAGCTAATTGCTTCTATGTGATAGGGCATAAGGAAGGAGTTGGAGTCTTTGGTCGTGAAACCACTGTTGATCTTTTGTCATCATAGTATTGATAAAGAGAATGCCAGGGCCCTAAACCCCCCCCTGAGAAGAAACCCACAGCTTTAGAAAAACAAGCTCCCCTTGGTCCCTTTCTCCCTTCCTCCCCTTTTCTTCCTGGAATCCACATCATTAGGAAGATAAGCACTCCCTGCCTACCCCTTTCAACTGGAATTTACAACTCTAAACAGATAATGACTCTCTTCCTTCCTAACAGCCCTCTGCTTTAGGAAGATAAGCTAACCTCACTCCTTTGGCTTTTGTAACCCCTGCCTGCCTGCTTGCTTAAGAATTTGCCCACTTAGAGTTCCTATATAAACATGAAAATCAAGACACGGCACTGAGAGTTTTGGAAACTTGACTCTCCTCTGGGCCCATGTGTAATAAAACTTTGTTCATTTGCCCCCTCAGAATGCCACTTGGGTTTTCATTCTGTCTGCTGCAACATTTGGTTCCCTGACCGGGAAATCCAATTGAGCAGGCCTGCTGTTCCTCCAGCTTAGGGCTGATGGGCATGCCTGATGGTGATCTCCAAGCAAACAAAATGGGCACCACCCATTCTCTTAATGGGACCTCCTTCTGAGACGGTCCCTGAGGGCTGCATCTTCACACGCTGGCCTGATTCAGTGGGGAGGTGGACTGAACAGTGCCAGAAGACTCTGGGAAGGTTAGGCCCTGGATGCCATGTCCTCAGTCAGGCCTGTTTCTGGATGGAAGGGGAGACTGATCACCTACCAAAATCTCGAGTACCAAGATTCCAGAATAGGGCAGTGCTAGTGGGAGGGACTGCATAATCTCTGAGCAATTGAGTTTGTAAGTGAGGATGACAGAGGCTTGCCTCTGTTATTCCAGTCTGTGACTCAAAAGCTTATGCTATGGAGCCTGTGTGGGCCATAACCTGTTTTCTGTGGCTACATCATATGGCATAATGGCCAACCTGAACTCTGCCTGGGCACCTTAGCCAAGAGGAAATGAAGTTCTTGGGAGAGATATGGAAAGGCAGGCATCTGAGTGGCCTCAGAAGAGGTAACTCATTCCTTCATCTCTCTTGCACCACTAACTCAGTTTGTGGACTTATTACTGTTAATTCCTGAGGGAGGGACTGTGTAACTTCTGAGCAATTGTGTGTGTGAATGAGGATGGCAGAGGCTTGCCTCTGTTATTCCAGTCTGTGACTCCAAAGCTTATGCTACACAGCCCATGTGGGCCCTAACCTGTTTTCCATGGCTACATCATACAGCATAATGGCCAAGCCCTAACTCAGTGCAGGAACCTTAGCCAAGATGAACTGAAGTTCTCACAAGAGATGTGGACAGGTGGGCATCTGAGTGGCCTTGAAAGAGGGGATAGCTTCCCTTGTCTCTCTTGCACCACCAATGCAGAGTATGGGCTCATCACAGTCAAAACCTACTGTCTTAAACTGCATGCTCAAGAATTTCAAGAAGGGTTTTTCCAGAGATTATGGCATCTGGATGAACCCCAGAACCCTCCAAACCTTATGTGAAGTAGAGTGTCCCACTTTTAATATTGACTGGCCTTTGGAAGGGACCCTGGATATAGCTAGGGTCCATGTGGTGTGGCTGGGTGCCACAGGAACTCCTGGCTATCTCAATCAGTTTCCCTACATTGACTTGGTTAGAGATAGCCCAGACTCTGCCCCCATGGGTTTGATTGTGCATTGGGAAAAAGGGAAAGATCAGGTTCTTGGTTGTGCAGGGAAAGGGGCTCTGGAAGCCAGTCATTCATCAAGGGTCCACGGAGGAGGTCCTGCCACCCCCACCACCACTGCCATATGCTCTGGCTGATCTAGCTTCTCCTCCTAGCTCAGGAGTGCAGGCAGATCTCCCAGAAACACCCCCACATTTGGTCCCACCAGGAACATTGATCCCCTCAGAGGAAAGCCATGGAACTCCAATAGCAAGGAGGCTTTGGTCGGCACAACCCACATTACAGATGCCCCTCCATGAAACTCAGGGTCTGGCCCAGGTTGGCGAGGATGGCACCATCCAACCCAGGAGGCCTGTTTTATACCACCAGCCCTTCACAACTACAGACCTCTTAAACTGGAAGCACCATACCCCCTCCTATTTGGAAAAGCCCCAGGCCCTTATTGATCTCAAGGAATCCATTTTCCAAACCCATCGTCCTACTTGGGATGATGGCCACCAACTCCTCCAAACTTTGATTAATAAGGAGGAGAGACAACGGATTCTCAAGAAAGCCCAAAATTGGCTGCAGGAGCTGGCCCCCACAGGCATTTTAAACCCAGAAGATTGGGCATGAGAGGTGGCACCAGAGTCCCAACCAAACTGGGACTTCAACACTGATCAGGGATGGGCTGCACTCCAGCAATATTGGGAAGTGCTCCTTAGAGGGGTACAAGAAGGGACAAAGTGATCCACAAACATGACAAAGATGACTTTAGTCACTGAAAAGCCCAACAAATCACTGGGAGATTTCTATGAATGACTTTGTGAGCCCTCAGAATCTACATCTCTTTTGACTCAGAAGCTCCGGAAGACCAGAGGATGGTGAATGCTGACTTTGTTGCACAGGCAGCAATGGACATTAAAAGAAAGCTCCAAAATTAGAAGCATTCATGGGCATGAAAATCTCTCAACTCCCTAAAGTTACCAACGAAGTATTCATCAATTGAGACAAAGCTGCTGAAAAAGAAGCTAAGAAGCGAATAAAATATCAAGTCTCCCTACTGGCAGCAGCCTTGGGAAATCCTGACCCCACCAGACAAGAAGGGCCACCTCAAAAAGGGGGGACAAGCACCAGAAGGGTGCCCCTGGACACAGACAAATGTTCCTACTGCAAAGAAAGTGGACACTGGAAAAATGAGTACCCCTAAAAGACTCAGGCACATAGAGGGAACATCCATAAAGGGAAATATTGACCTTATCCCTAAGACCATCTGATCGGGTTGGCAGCCTCAACCCTGAAACTTGGAGCTTGGGCCCCATGAGCCCATGGTCAAACTACAACTCAGAGGCCAATCAATGACTTTCATGGTGGACACTGGCACTGAATATTCTGTGGTCACAACCCCTGTCACCCCTTTAGTGGAAAAACTGCTAATATCATAGGAGAAACTGGGGACCATTCAGGCCAAAGGCCTTTTTGCCAGTCAAGAACTTGCCAGGTTGGTGGCCATGAAGTGACTCATGAATTTCTGTACCTGCCTGAATGCCCAGTTCCCCTAGTTGGTAGGGACCTATTAACCAAACTGGGAGCCCAGATTACATTCAAACCTGAAGGGCCAGCAAGATTAAGCCTCGTGACTGGCTTCACTATCCTCGTTACCATACCCCGAATGAAGCCTTCATGCAGAAGAAATTTCAGGTCAGAATCTGGAGAAACTGCTGGAACATTTTCCCCAGGTTTGGGCAGAAAAAAATCCACTGGGAATGCTACAGAAAGATTCACCCATCATCATTGACCTGAAGCCTGGAGCAGTCCTGGTCCAGCAAAGGCAGTATCTGATCCCCTGCAAAGAACAATTAGGCATCATCTAACACATAGATCACCTGAGAAGAAAAGGAATCGCGATTAAGTGCTAGTTACCCTGGAACACCCATTATTACCAGTAAAGTAGCCAGATGGGACTGGATATCAACCAGTGAAGGATTAACAAGATATTAATAATGCCACTCTCACCTTACATCAGGTTGTTCCCAACCCATACACTTTGCTAGGACAGCTGCCACCTGAAGATGCCTGGTTCACTTGCCTGGACCTGAAAGATGCCTTCTTATGCCTGTGGGTGGTCCCCCAGAGCCAGCCTCTGTTTGCCTTTGACTGGGAAGTTCCCAAAACCCAGCAGAAAACTCAGCTAACCTGGACCCGGCTTCTGCAAGACTCCAAAAACTCCCCTACCCTTTTCAGGGGATACTTGGAGCAGATCTGGCCACCTACCCCCAGGAGGACTCCCTCTTGCAATACATAGATGACCTCCTACTTGCCGGTGAGATGGAAGAGGACTGCTGGAGAGGGACTGAGACTCTCCTACAACTTCTAACACAGGATGGGTACAAAGTGTCTTGGAGAAAGGCCCAGATCTGTAAACAGCAGGTTAAGTGCCTGGGGTTCAGCATCACACAAGAGCACTGGAGGTTTGGACCCTAACAAAAGAAAGTGATCTTCACCATCGCTACCCCCACCATAAAAAGAAAGCCTCGTGAGTTCCTCAGGGCTGCAGGGTTCTGCCACATCTGGATTCCTGGTTTGGCAGCCATGACCAAACCCCTTCATGAAGTTCTGACAGGCCCAGAAAAAGAGTCCCTTACCTGGGGAGAAGCTCAACAGGGGGCCTTTCAAAACATAAAAAGACCCTGCCTTGGGGCTCCCGGATATAACTTGAAACTTTAACCTATTTGTGCATGAAAAGAGCAAAGTAGCACTGGGGGTTCTCACTCAGTCAGCCCCTGGCAAAGACCCTTCACTTACCTCACCAAGAAACTGGACCATGTGGATGTATGTTGACTGCCATGCCTGAAAGGCCTGGAAGCCACTGTAACCCTCATCAAAGAAGCTGACAAGTTAACCCTTGGACAGGCTATTCACGTTATGGTGCCACATGCAGTCTCTGTCCTAATGAATTCACATGTTTATCAGTGGATATTGAATCCCGGGCTTGCACACTACTAAGGCTTATTCTGTGAAAACTCCAGAGTGACAATAGAAACAGTGTGCAGTCTAAACCCTGCGACTTTTTTATGAGAAGAGGAAGGAGTTCCTGAGCATGACTGTGTTGAATTGACTGAGAAAATTTATGCCAGTTGCTCAGAACTCCAAGACAAACCACCCCCTTTCCCAGATGAATCATTATTTACAGATGGGAACAGTCTTCTTAAAAATGGGAAAAAGCTTGCTGGGTATGCAGTCACCACTACTGAACGGGTGGTGGAAACAGCGTCTCTACTGCGGGGATTGTCTGCGCAATGAACAGAACTCTGGGTACTGGTCCCAGCCCTGCAGCTAGCTGCCAGGCATACGGTAAACATTTAAACTGACTCTAAGTACACATTTGTAACCATTCATATCCACAGGGCAATTTATAAAGAAAGAGGTCCTAACTGCAGGGAGAAAAGAAATTAAAAAGAAAGAAGAAATCCTCCAACTGTTAGAAGCAATCTGGAAACCAGACAAAGTCACAATCATCCACTGCCAGGTACATTAGAAAAGAATGGACATGGTTGCTTAAGGAAACAGACTAGCCAACAAAGAAGCTCAGCAAGAAGCTGAAGGAAACCATGTAATAAAAGTCACAGAATTGACACCACAGCTGTCCCTCTTAGGACAAGAGACTAATCAAGTAAGCGGTACATGGGAAGTAGAGGAATGGGCTAAGAGAGAAAGGGGAAGCTGAATCCTTGAAGGAACTTGGCTGCACCCAGGATGACTGGATTTTTGTCTCAAAAGGAGCTGCTCATGCCTTGTCCAGTGATACCACCAACTCACCTACCTAGGGAAAAACACACTAGAAGTCTTGCTTAGGAGATACTACTTCATAGCCTGATTAGCTTCTTTCTGGGCCACCATAAGCAGCCAGTATCAAGTTTGTGCCAAAAACAACACTTTGCAGGGCCCCCGTGCCCCAGCAGGTGTCCAGAACATGGGGATGGCCCCCTTTGAAGACCTCACAGAAAACTTCACAAAAGTGAAACCAAGCCGGGGGTAAAAATAACTGTTGGTGATGATATGTACCTTTTCATGTTGGGTCGAAGCTTTCCCCACTTGCACTGAAAAGGAAAGAGAAGTGACTAAGTCTATTTAGAGAAATCATTCCCTGACATGGGCTGCCACTGTCTATTGGAAGTGACAATGGCCCAACCTTCATTGCTGCCATAGTCCAAGAACTAGCAACAATGCTAAGGAATCAAGTGGCAGATCCATACCACTTAGAGGCCCCAGAGTTCAGGGAAAGTTGATCACATGAATCAAACCCTGAAAGCCACCCTAGTCAAATTCTGCCAATAAACTGGTCTCCCCTGGGTAGACTTACTTCCCTTAACCCTTCTCTGAGTTAGGTGTATCCCAGGACTCACAGGCTATTCACCCTTTGAAATTCTATTTGGAAAGCCACCCCCAATTATCCAGGCCTTCAAAGGAAATCACAAACTTCTGGGGGAGGCTAGCCAAGATTCCGTTCTCCAGGAGCTGGGGAAAACACTAGCTGAAATACATAAAACTGTCTTTTCCAAGAACCTCATCTGCCTGGGACACCTAGGGCACCCCCACCAGCCAGGGGACCTAGTTGGGTCAAAGAATGGAAAAAAGAACCCCTTCAGCTTTCCTGGACAGGTCCACATACTGTGATCCTTGTAACTCCTACTGCTCTTAAAGTTGCAGGCATCGTCCCTTGGACCCATCATTCCAGGGTCAAGAAGGCACACTCCGATAAAAAGGAGGACAGCTGGACAGCCCAACACATGCCCAGCCACCCCTTGAGAGTGCAAGTTGCCTGGGATCCCTGAGCACTGACCTCATCAAATGCCTTCTGAATGGACCCCTGATCCTAGTGGATCCTGTGCTTATATGACCTGCTCACATTGGTATTTGGAGTTTGACTCACTGCTTTGACCCCTGCAGACTGGACTATTGTGAATAGAGCACTAATATACACCTTACTGGTGTATATTAGGATGCTTCTGTGCCTTGACTTGCTTGTCCTTTCCTTCTTTGCCCCCTCTCTAGGAGCCAATACCCATCCCCAAAATCTATGGCAGTTGAAGTTAGTCAAACCTAGGATAAGCAATCTGTGCTGACTCTTCAGTCCCATTCTTGGCAGGTGCAACTTCAGCCTCTGTAATATTTGATGCTTGCAGTGCAATCCAAGATCACTCTCATTACACCTTGTTAGTTGCCCCATAACCCCACGCACCCATACTGGCCCCCAGGAGAGAGTGTAGTGGTCGCAACTATGGGAGTTATGACAAATACCACTGCCAAAATCCCCAAAAGAGTGGAGGATTCTGCTGCTCTTGGAGCTTGATGGTAAGTGTCACCACTCCCAGGAAGGTCTTCCCACCAATTTCTCCATATTTTCTACAGAAAATCCAGAGCCTAGCAAGGTGTGGCATAGAAATATGTGACCCCATAAAACTCACCTCATTAAACATAACCACTGGATCAGAAAATACCTCTTTAAAGGCCCAAACAAGACTAAAAC
>JAQZBX010043783.1:0-21560 GCA_029593785.1 Cabassous unicinctus | reverse complement strand
AAAAAAAAAAAAAAAAAAAAAAAAGAGTCAGGCAAATTACTCTGCCACCAAAAAGGCACTAGTAACGAGTTTGTGTGTGTGTTTTTTTCTTCTAATTTTATATTCACCCCTGTTACCATCGCTTACTGAGTGCAATCTTTTTTTTTTAGGAGGTACTGCAGATTGGACCACTGAGCTACACCTGCTCCCTTTCTTTTTTATTTTTTTTTTTTACTGCAATCTTGATCTATACAAATTCACTAAGTGTTTTCTCTCCTATCACTCAATCCCAGCAGAAGTGGGAATAAAGAAAATGCTTGGATAATTTAAAAAACAGAACATCAAATCTCTAATATCTTGACTTAACCAATAGACAAAAACTGCATATATCTAGATATGACACAATTACTAGAGAACATAATTTCTTTCTTCTTTCTATATAAGAAATAAAGCCAAATGATAACTTCAGAGTCTGAAAAATGGATATTGTCCTAGTATGAACCTGTACCGTTTAAACTCACCATTTCAAGTATTATTGGTTTATTTACAATGGCTCTTTCCTCTAAGGCTTTGGAAAGCTGCTTCTGCAAATGGTGAAACAGACATTTATTAGAAACCTACCTCCCAAGTTCTAAAGCACAGTCTTGAAGAGCCTGTTTGTCTTTAAGGCACTGCTTCAGAAATGCTTGAAACTCTTCGTTCGCCTTTGTGACTTGTTCCTGAATGCTGCTGACAATCTGCTTAGGCAAATGGGCGTACAGAGTTTGTCCTTCCTGAGTCACAGCATCGAGCTTGCTCTGTCCCTCACTGACCGAGTCCAAGATATTCTGTTAGGGAAATAAAGGCAAAAGAGCTATTTGGTGTTATTCAGAGACCCCCATGCATGGGAGCGATGACTACAATTCAGAGCTGCGATAGGAAAGCAAGAGAAGAAAAACCAAGTCCAAGGGGAAAGAGAGTCTTTAACAAGGCTGGGGTGAAATGATGGACACAGTTTGATTCAAGCCTGGCTCCTAATTGGGGAAGGGGCTAGCTAGGCACTGGAACCACTGGGACCTGGATGTTAACAATGCCCAGTGGAAAGAGGCCCCATCGAGGTCCTCCTCAATCTCACTGTCCCCAACCCAGTCCAGGCTCCACGTCCTCATGCAGTCAGTGGGACATTCCTCCAACTGGTCAGCCACTCTCCTTCCCCTCTGCACATCAGGTCCTGTCGTCCCGTCTTCCCCATTATGAACACTCTAGAGTTGTATGGTTGTCACTCAGACGTTCCTTGGGAGTTCCACCTTCAAAGGGGAAAACTCCATGTCTGATTTCACACGCCTCCTGCAAAACCTCTTTATTATAATAATGTTCTCTACCCTCATTTCTTTTTTCTTTTTTTTTTTTTAGGAGGCACCAGGGATTGAACCCAGGACCTCATACATGGGAAGCAGGCACTCAACCGCTGAGCTATATCTGCGCCCTATCTTAATTTCTAATATAGTAATTTGTTAACATAATTGTCATCACCCAATTAGGCCACAAAATCCTCATGGTCTTTATTAATTTTTATAACTATTTTTATAATATTTAACACAGTATTTTGCTCAGATTAGTAACTTGGAAAACTTGACTCAAATTTAATTTGAAACTGTTCTTCTGTAAAACATTTCTTAACTCTGCTTCACAATAACCTTTTCCTTCCTGAATTCATACATTTTTCATAGTCAGTAAAACTTACAAAACCCTATGGTTTTAATTTGAGTATATCCCATCTCCAAATTTAGAATACAAACTCTTAAAAAACACAAGCCATATCTTCTCCTTCTTTGTAAAACTCCTCCACATAATGATATAAAATTGCTACAATCATTATGCTTTTACTCCTAAAATTTCAAATTACATTTATTTTTTAATGAATTCCCAAGAAACACCAATAGGCTAAAAAAAGAAAGAAAAAAAAGATCTAGAAATGCTCCAGCTCCAACTTATTTTCTCAACTTTTTACACTGCCTATCTTTTTCTGACTCAGGAATCCTAACTCTGTTAGGGAAGAAGAAAATATGGAATCAAACAAGAAGATTTGGGAAAAAGAGATGATTTGGGCGTGACCTGAAGGCACTTGAGTACAGTCTGGGGAGGACTGAAAAGGATGGCCAGCTCCTGTACCTGGAGCTCATGGAGCTTTGCCTCCAGAACTTTGCTGTCGCCGGTTCTGTCTGAAGATTCTTTTGCTGCTGCCTTTGTTTCAGAAAACCATTCTTGGAATTCCTGCATAGACTCTTTAAAAGTCACAAAAATTAAGAATAAACAATAAATACAAAATATTGAAGCGCTTCCAGGATTACCCAATAAATCAATTCTGTCATTTAGCCCATCTCATCTTGCCTTACAAAAATATTCGAGAAAGAAAATAACATATATACACACACACACACACACACACACACACACACACATATATATTGCATGATCTACAAGCATGCGTGTTCACGGTAAAATTGAGAAATTATCTCAGAAAAAAGTCAGAGAATAAATTTCTATTCCTAAAATGCCTGTTTTCCCATTGTGTTTCCTTCTCTTGGTAAAGAGAGATGATTCATTCCCTATGTGTGAATGTGCTGCAGTGTAAAACCACTTTTAAGGCAATGGGAGGACATTCCTCAGCTTTCCACTGGGATGACTTAGAGAGTCATTATGCTTCTACTTTAGGAATAGGCACAGCTACATGGGAAGCAGAGTCAGGGATATATGATTTGGAATTTCTGGGTGTATGGCTGCCACTGTTTTATGGACCCTCCTAACATTCAAGTTAACGGAATCACATCACCCTAGCACGAAAAACTTCCCATAGTCATTTGGACAGTGGCTTCCGGCCACTTGAAACGTGGAAGTCATTCTCCACGCAAACTTGCTATTTGTAGAAAAATCCAGATGAAATTCAGAATCATCAAAATGGCAGACACCACTGCTTTGGGCGGGGAGAAGAGGAAGAAGTCTGCTTCTGCATAGCACTTTAATTGCCCAAATCGCAAAGCACCAATGATTTTAAAGTGATATCCTTCTGGAAATTTTCTCAAACTTCTGCTGACAGTTTCTAGGCAGCATTTGGTTTGGATTCTTTCTCGTAAACAAACGATTCCTGCTAAGGCCTGTGGGACCTCACCAATGAAGTGGTTTTCCAGAGACTCTTGCAGGCTGGCCTGTGCCTTGCAGCACAGCTGGCTCACAGCTTCGTGCTTCTTTGTCAGCCCTGTCATGGCACTGCCCAGGCTCTCCAGCTCAACCGAGTGGTACTTGCGGCACAAGCTGTTAAGATGCTCTTGGGTTGAGCTGATGTCGCTTTGCTGACTCTGAAGCTCTTTTTGTATTTCCTACAGAATAAAAGTATACCATGAAGGCTATTCATCCCAGTCACAAGAAGTACTCCATCTCCTCTCCTGTGGTATTATTTATTTTAATTTGAAATTGATGCTATTGCACCCCATTCAGTAGTATATAAATTTTGGTGAGATTATTTTGGAGTATTGGACTATATTTGATAGATCTGTATCAATCTTTTCAGAATTTTGCCTTAGTTTTCATTGGGATCAACAGCAAACAGCTGCTGGGAGGCAGCTGGAATTTGAGTTCTAGTCTAGCACTTCAAACAAATTGAACAGCTGCTTATGGATTCTTGGGTTTGATCAATTCATTAGAAACTATTAATGAAGTCAACCTCCTAAGTCTACATTGGTGCTACTTGGGCTTTTTTTTTCTTTTCTTTCTTTCTCAGAGCCACAGGTCCAAACATAGGTCCTTAATCTCAAGTATAATAAGAAAATATACTTGAAGAGAACCTATGTTGAAAAGTCAACTCAATGGCCATATGCCCATCCTTCAGAGTCTATATCATCTTGTAGGAGTCTATTCTGTGTCATCTGTGAAGATGGACAGCATGGGCCTGGAGCTTTTTCTCAATTGCTTCTGCTTAAGTATATCCCTGTCTAGATTAAAGCAGTGGTACTGACCAATACAAATAATTAAATATGGAAAAACTATTTGACATGCTTGCGTGAAGATCCGTGGAAAGTCTAAAAGGTCTTCCATTGGCGCTACAATTTTATCGAAAGAATAGTAACAAGGATGGCCCTATGGAGATGCAAGCTTTCAGTTTCTTATCTGTACATTATTCTCCTTCAATTTCTTACCACCTGCATTCAGTTCTTCACCTGCTTACAGTTTGGCTGTGTGGTCTGATGTTGATATGGATACTCCAGAGCTGAGGATTTATTTTTGATTGCAATCACCACAAAACAGGAGACTATCAACATCCAAGTGGAAACGTGGACTGACAGCTTATTACCTACCTTTGCTTTTTTCAACCCTTCGCAAGTCTCAGCTTGAGCACAGTTCAACAAAGATTCTTCCAGTTTTGACAGCCAGGTTGTTATGTCATTAACAAATTTCTCCACCTGTGTAGTCTGAGCGGTGAAATCTTTCAGGGTTCCTTTTGCTACTTCAGTTATTTCTTTGGCATGATCCAATTTCTGCCTCAGGTCTGCTTCTATAAACTAAGTATAAAAGAGAGCTCAATAAAACATGTGAAGACCAGAAGAGCATTCATTCAGTAGGAATTCTGTCATTCACAGGTCACTTGTCAAAAACACCTAAGACTTCTATGTCAATGTTCATAGCAGTGTCATTCACAATAGTCAAAAGGAGGAAACAAACCAAGTGTCCACTGACAGATGAATAGATAAACAAAATGTGCTACAGCCGATCAATGGAATATTATTCAGGCATGAAAAGGAATGAAGTTCCAACGTATGCTACAACATAGATGAACCTAGAAGACATTATGCTGAGTGAAATGAGCCAGACACAAAAGGACAAATAGTGTATGATTCCACTTGTATGAAAGATCTAGAATGGCAAACCCATAAAGACAGAAGGTGGATTAGAGATTACAGAGTGGGGAGAGAGAAGGGGGAGTTATTGCTTAACATTAGAGAGTCTCTGTCTGAGGTGACAAAAGGTTTCAGAAACAAATAACAATGATGATTGCACAACATTGTGCAATAAGTTTTTTTTTTTTTTTAAAAAAACTAAGGCTAACCATAAATGCTAATATGACTGTTCCAAGAAGGTAAATCAGTGGCCACAGACTGCCAAACTTTTTAAGTGAAGGAATAATGGAAATAGCGTTTTAGATAATCTAAGGAGTCAAAGTGGCAGTTTCACATGAAGTTCCGGGGATAATGGAGATGACTTTCTGAAAAGGAGCTAGTGCTGCTCAGAATTACCCAGGAGGCAGCCAAACACCTGCTCTTAATTCTCCCTGGGAAATACCCACACAGTTTTTCCCCTGATGCAACCACTGCATGAGACAAGCACCACTGTAGGATTTGTCATGAATCACCTTTATCTGTGTCCCCCACTGCCCCTTTAAAATATCCAGCTCTTCTGTGCTCCCATTTCCACAATTAAAACACCCAGGGCCATTTAATCATTAAACCGTTGAACTGAATACAAAGTTAAGGCTTTTCTTTTTTTTTTTAGTGTTATTAATTTCTTTATTTTATTTTTTTAAAGATATTTAGATTACATAAATGTTACACAAAAAATATAGGGATTCCCATGTTCCCCACCTCCCACACCTTCCACACTCTCCCACATAAACATCTTTCATTAGTGTGGCACATTCATTGCAATGGATATGCACATCCTGGGGCTTTGCCACTAAGCATGGACCATAGTTCACATTGTAGACCACACTCTCTCCCACACAGTTCTGCATGGTATATGCTGATGTAAAATGGCCTATATCTGTCGTTGTAATGTCACTCAGGACAATTCCCAAGTTCCGAAAAAGCTCCTGTATTACAACTGCTTTTCCCTCTCCCTGCCCCCAGAGCCTCCAGTGGCCACTGGCTCCACACTAATGCTGTAATTTCTTCCATTGCTTGAATCACAATATGTCTATAAAAGTTAAGGCTTTTTTTCTTGCCCCAGCTCAGATCGGCTGCCAGCAGGAAGCCTGCAGTAGGGAAGGGGTACATCGCCTCTTTTCCTCTTTCATCATCTTATTCCTTATTTATTTACTTATTTATTTCTCCCCTCCCCCCTGTTGTCTGCACTCGCTGTCTGCTCTCTGTGTCTGCTCATCTTTTTTTTTTAGGAGGCACCAGGAACTGAACCCAGGACCCC
Source organism: Cabassous unicinctus (assembly GCA_029593785.1). Lineage (NCBI taxonomy): Eukaryota > Metazoa > Chordata > Mammalia > Cingulata > Chlamyphoridae > Cabassous > Cabassous unicinctus. Next base: position 15,410 of record JAQZBX010043783.1, on the reverse strand, counting down.
CCATGTGGGAGAGAGGAACCTAATTGCTTGAGCCACACCTGCTCCCTGCTTGTTGTGTCTCTCGTTGTGTCTCCTTGTGTCATCTCATTGCATCATCCTGCCGCGCCAGCCCGTTGTGTCAGCTCGCTGTCTTGCTTGTCCTTAGGAGGCACTGGGAACTGAACCCGGGACCTCCCATGTGGGAGGCGGGTGCCCAACTGCTTGAGCCACATCCGCTTCCCCATCACCTTATTTCTATGCCTGACTTCAGCTTGCTGCCTGCAGCTCGGAGCCCTGTGGTGAGGGGTGTCTTATCCTCTGATAACATTGTGAGCCAGCACCTGCACTTTTAAAGGAGGCCCCCCTCCTTGCCTTACAACCCTTCATCTGTGGGGTTTTCCGAGACCCCCCCCATGTCTGGACCTCCCGTTGCAGCTCCCCAGATGCTGGCCCGCTCTCTCCTCTAGCTCTTTGCTTCTGCCTTCCCCAGTCTCTGGGCATCCCTGGATGTCTGAGGCCTGTTCATCCCCCATAGCCTTCCTGAATGGCCTGATCCAGTCGCTCCCGTCACACCTGGCCAGACGTCTCATTCTGGCATGATCCCCTTGACCAACCCTGCGAGTATGAACTGCCCAAAGCCATCACTTCTCCTTTGCTCAGTCCACCAGCAGATAGCCAGCCCATCCCCCACCCTTCTGTTTCTGGGGGAGTTAGGTATTACACTCCCGTGTCCACCTGCTCCACCTGCTCCAGGTGGGACAAATGACACCCTCTTCACTAGGCTTGTGGGCAGGCAAGGGCATGTCCACACATCTTCCTTGAGCATGTGCAGGTGTGTGGGGAAGTTTCCAGAGCCCAGCAGTCACTCTCCCAAAATCCTGCCGTGATCCTTATTCTGCCTTAGTCCGACGGCTGCCCGTTTACAGCCCGACAAGGTGGGGTGGACTGGTGCTCCTTTTCAATTCCATAGGTGATCAGGACCCCCTTTGCTTTTTGTCTCAGGTGGCGCTTCTAACATTCCGGAACACATCGGTACTAACCGATGGATACACCGATGGAGTTGACCAAGCCAGGTAGATTGGTCAGTGGGATGGAGAAATAAGGAGAAAGGCACAAGAGGAGGAGAGAATATACAGAGAAAACCCATGAGGGCGGCTACAAAAATAGAGGCTGAAGTGATGTGGTGAAGCCTGAGGTGCTGGCAGCCAAGAGACCCCCAGACCCTGGCTGCCCCTGGGCCTTGGCACTGAAGTTGCTCAGCCCTGCTCTACCCCTTCTGCTCTGGCTCCTGAGAGACACTGGCCCCAGTGATGCCCCAAACCCAAGAGCCGAGCCAACAGATCAGCAAAATGCCAATAAGAACGTCAAGAGCCCTCCACGCTGCAGCTTTTCCTGTCTAAGAGGAAATGGCCCATGAGATGAGCTGGCTGGTAATGCTTCCAAAATTTAATAAACCAAACAGAGAACCAATCCTATTACCACCTTTGAGTCTGAAATACACTGTGAATACTGGCACAAGGAATTGCAAAGACGTTTTTATTTTATGCCCCAAATCTGATAAAGCCTACCTGTTTGTTTGGAATTATATTAATGATGTCAGAAATGATTTTATATATATATATATAGGATATATATATGCATGTGTGTGTTTATGGTGTGTAAACAGAGACCGCAACAGACACAGATTAACCAAGCGCCTTGTCTATACCAGCTACTAAAAACCTGATTTAGTGCTTACCTGAAGGTCTGGTGGCGTTTCTGGATTTTTAGTTAATTCTTTAAGATCATTGACTTTGGAATGAAGTTCTTCCAATCTCAAAGCTTTGTTTTTAACTTCCAACTGCCAAAATAAAAGACAAAAGGGAAAAACCGTAACTAACTGAAACATTGACGCGGTGTATTTGGTATTTGGTCATTTCGAGAGCATTCTGTCAGAACATCCTGACACTTATTTCATTTTCAGAGGGCTGTCATTTTTGAAAGTGGGAAAACGTCCCAATTAACTTTCACTGGGTGGAATGTGAGGGAGTTTGTGGAATTTTCTTCCTTCCTGCCTCCCTCCTCCTTTTATTAGAGAAAAAAAAATCTCCTGGAAAAAATTAAACACTGACCTACAGCCTTGAGTCAGTGGGGATTTTTATGGACTAACTGTCATTTATTCACCAGCAGCAATGCCTCTGGTTACTATGGCAGCATTAAACCCTTGAAGAAGTTTCCAAACAAGAACAGAACAAGGACGTCATATACCCTGATGATGCGCAATACAAAAGACGCGTTTAAGGATGTTAAAACAGAAGTCACGCTAATTAGGAAACGGACATCTACTATTTTGCCTTTCTTTCGGAAAAAGAACAATCAAAGAATCAATACTGAGCAAATTAGACGCTCTAAGTCTTCATTAGCTATCTGGCACCCTGAGGAAACGTTTAATAAATGTCTCCTCTCGACTTCAAAATGGTATTTCAGCACGTTGAGGACACTAACAAACCTCCCGATGCCTTCAATCCGTTAAGTAATTTACTCCCCTGGTGAGAGGTAATGAATGGCTTCCAGATCCACCGCCTTTCTCTAGAAGCAGGTCAGTAATTAAAGACTCAAACCTCTGCCCCCACTTCTCTGCACCGAGCAGCTAGTGCATTACCCAGGCGGTGGGAAATATCAAAACCACCTTTGCTATGCACAGAATGAACTACGTAACTTACAGACTTCCATTATGAAAAACTTACCAATATTGGTTCCTCTATTTTAATAAATATCCCATGCTAATGCAATACTAGGGGAAAGTGTGGTGGGGGGCAGGGGCATGCTCTACTTCCTGTGCAGTTTTTCTGTAAACCTGTAAGTGCTCCAGAAATAAAACTTATTATTTAAAACAAGGAAACAAAAGCCATGTCTGTCAGGAACTGAAGCGTGGTCTGACGTTACATGGGCTCCTTGGATCTTGAGGTCAGTGATGTACATGTTTAGCAACTGATTCTCAATTTGTAGCATTTACCAATTTCCACGGTATGAATATTCCTGCCATGACCCATTTCTAGCTACGATGTGACGTCACGGCACCTGGAGCTGGAAGACCTGCGGTTTTACACAATTCTATAGTATTTCCACCATGCGGTATAATAGGTGGAAATAACTCCCCAGCCGAGGGCATAGCAATATATAGAATAATAATTAGGAAGTGATGTTTTATGATTTTATTACCTTTGGTTTTTTTTTAAAGATTTATTTTATTTATTTTGTCTCTCCCCGCCCCCACTGTTTGCACTTGCTGTCTGCTCTCTGTGTCTGTTTGTTGTGTACTCTCTGCGTTTGCGCATCTTCTTTTAGGAGGCACCAGGAACCGAGCCTGGGATCTCCTGTGCAGGAGGGAGGTGCCTAATCGCCTGAGCCACCTCCGCTCCCTGCTTGTTGAGTCTCTCGTTGTGTTTCCTCACTGTGTCTCCTTGTTGCGTCATCTTGTTGCATCAGCTTGCCGTGCCAGTCTTTCATGTCAGCTCTCTGTCTTGCTCGTCTTCTTTAGAAGGCATCGGGAACTGAACCCGGGACCTCCCATGTGGTAGGCGGGCACCCAACTACCTGAGCCACATCCACGTCCTGTTTTTTAATATAATTTATTTAACTGTAAATTTATGTAATTTCCTTTTTAATAGTGGTCGAATCTGACACTGGCTCGTAAAATTCCAGAAAGTTTAACAGTGATGTTTGCAAGCCGGCGATGTTTCTTTAACACTGGACATGGTGCAGCCTCTCTCGCTCCTGCCTCTACTTTCAGTCTGGGTGGTTCCCACTACTTTGGATTGCCCTTAGAAGTTGCAAATAGGTGGTGTGACTTTGCAGTGTTCTTTGGGTGAAAGACAGCTGGATAACTCAGGTCTTCATTTACCTGTTCAGCCCATCATTCCCTTCTCTGTCAGTTCCCTGCATGTGCCAGGCCCAGTGCTGGGCACTGAGATTCCATGGTGAACAGTCTCTGCCCTCACTATGAGCACAGTCAACTATTTGCTTTGCAAAATAAGTGTCTCTCATCACTCTTTATTCTCATAGCCTGCTTCAGTCTTCACCACTGTCCCTATTAGTCTCTGACATTTAATACACACACACATATTGGCGTGTAAATCATGTGCATTCCGTGATAGTCAGAACTTCTTTTTACTACTATATTCTCAGAGTCTAAAACAGTGCCTGACATATATTAGGTGCTCATTAAGAAGTGGGGGAATGAATGAATAAATGATGCAAGAGATGCATATAAAAGGAGGTTAGAAGAGGCTGGTAACTAGAACTTTAAAGGGTCAGCACCTTCCTATACTAGCCTGTGACACTCCAATCTGCCACTTTTTTTGGTTTTTAAAGAGGAAGTGGGAACAGCCCAGCAGCTAGCATCATGCTCAGCACCTGGGAAGTGCTCAGCCAACAGGTATTTTTGAATGAACAAAAGGTAGGTACTTTATATTGCCAAATGACAAAATATTTTTAATTTGTTTTTCAAGTAGGAAGGAGCCATATTCTCAGATGAATGAGAAAAAATTATAGATTTTATGGACTTTTATTTCCTACAAGTACTTCTTTAAGTAAGGAACATTAAATTAGAAGTGATAAAAAATGCAAAATACTCTTATCCATAGCTGATTTAAATTTCGAGGAAGTAATGACAGTTAGGTAAGAGCCTTGCAATGCTTATATGTGGCTCTGAAAGGAATATAAACCTTAGTTAACAAGAAAGCGAAAAGACAACCACAGATGGGAGAAAATAGTTTCAGACAAGGGCTTAATATCCAGACTATACCAAGAACTTTTACAATGCAACAACAAAAAGACAAATAATCCAATTAAAAATGGGCCAAGGGTTTGAACAGACATTTCTCCAAAGAAGATATACAATTAAACAATAAGCACAAGAAAAGATGCTCAATATCATTGGCCATTAGGAAATGTAAATTAAAACTGTGAGATACCACTTCACTTTATTATTTTAAGAAAAGGGAAAAGTGTTGGTGAAGATGCAGGAAGCTGGAACTGCATTGTTAGTGGGAAAGTAAAATGGTGCAGCTGCTGAGGAAAACAATGTGGTAGTCGTTCCTCAAAAAGGAGAATTTCCATATGACCCAGCAATTCCACCTCCAGGATAGACACACCCGTAAGAGTGAAAACAGGGTCTCAAACAGATACTTATAAACCAGTGCGTAGAGCAACATTACTCACAGTAGCCAAATGTTGGAAACAATCCAAGTGTCCATCGAGAAATGAATGGATAGAACAAAATGTGGTACCTACACACAATGGAATATTACTTGGCCATAAGAGAGAGTGAAGGTCTGAGACATGCTGCAACATGGAAGAACCTTGAAATCATGGTCAGTGAAATAAACAAAGCACCTAAAGACAAATACTGCACGATATCGCTTTTAAGAGATGACTAGAATAGCAAATTTGCAGGGACAGTAAGAAGATTAGAGGTTACCGGGAGGATGAGGAGGAGGTGGGGGGGGGGAGCGGGGAGAATTAAAAAAAAAATTTTTTTTTAAGTCTTATCCAAAAACCCCTAATCTGTAGATCCATGCAAGCATAGACAAGTGCTGTAAAACGAACAGTAATTTTACTGATGCAAAAAAAAAGGAAGAAACTTTAAAAAGGACAGTTTTTCATAATTTGCTCAATAATACGTCACAAGCTCATCTACATAAGCGTAGTGAGTTTACCTCAAATTCTTTAAGGAATTCTTCCGCTCTGCGGCTGTCATCCAGGTTGTTGATGCTTTCTGAGAGCTGGGGAACAGAGCTGTTGGACCATCCGTCGATCTCATCTTTACTTGAAAGTACATCATCCCAAATAGTCAGGCTTACTCTCAGCCGATCCATGTTCTCCTCAATTCTCTCCGATACCTAGGGTGGAAGAAAGAAGCCAGGCCATTAATAGTTGGAGGCTTTAAAAGGCTCACCCCCTACCAAAGTACTAAACAAATCAATGCTTCCCAAACCATAAAATCGTACTCTTATTAAAAAACAAATTCTTACAAAATTGTTGTGAGCTAATCAGTGTGCCCAAATCAAGTGAGCACTAGGTATTGTATAAGTCGTTTCTGCCATTGGGAGGGCTGCATGAGTTTCTGAACAATTCCATTTTTCATTTGGAAATTGGAATACAAATTTTTAAATTATTGTAAACTATTAAAGTCTATAATATCTCACTGCAGGGTGAAACAGAGGTCTATGCGGGACAGTTTGTGATACTGATGAAGATGTATAGAAATGGGCCTCAATTGGGTTTGAACATATCTAAAGAATTAGTAAATGCATAGGAAATCAAATCATTTTTCACATTCAAAATTCAGTGTTATTGCTTAATGCTCTTCCTATAGTAAGACTGTCCTTTTAAAAGTGGAGGCAGAGAAGGTTTTCTGCAGTTCAAAAATTCTTTGATTGTAGAACACAAATATCAGTGTCTAGCTTTAGTAATTTAGCTCAAGTAAGGGTACACACTGTAAGATAAACTTCTGAATCGAGATATCGAAAATAGGAGTGGCAACAGAATTGCTGACTTTTTGAACTGGAGGGTAATGTAAAATCTTCACAGATAGAGATGCAAAGTTCCGGAGAAGTCAAGTGACTAGTTCTCTGGTTAGAACCATAGTAAGTAACAGAGCGGGAACTAAAACCACAGGCCCAATGTTTTTCAATCAATATTATAGTCTTAGTACTTTAAATTATTATACATTAAACTTTCATATCCTGTAGGATGCTTATAGATTATTCTATTTTTATCCATAATTCCAAAGTTTAGAGAAGAAAAACGTTGGAGTTATAATTAGCTATGATTGGAACTAACGGGTTAAATTCTAGATAATCTACTGAGAAGTTTTCACAAGCAAATACATTTTTGCTATTTCTAAACTTTAGGTGAACACCATTTTTCTTCAGAAAACTTAAAGGTGGACTCCACATCGCTGGATGATCCTTTGCTCCCAAAATGTGACCGAGGAATGTGAACATCTTAACTGTCCCTGGACCCCCGGGGTCATCTTACGTCCAGCCATCTGTCCACAGTGCTCTCCATGTCTGTTTTCACCAAGATGAAGTCACCACTGTGGATTTTCTTCAGCTCGGATAACAAGTGTTTTCCTTTACTGGTAAAATTATCCAACTCTTTCTGCTTCTCATTCATCACATTCTTGGCAACTTCGTGCTGTGGACATAAGTGTTTCCTTGATTAACAGAGGAACTGGTGATAAGCCAAAAGCCTAAAGCATTTGACCCTAAGAAATTTAATTCATGGTTGGCCTCATACAGAAGTTAGTGATATTAATAAGCTATGTGTATATAATATACATATATATGCATAATATAAATATACGTATATATAAATTTTCTTGAATTGCTAGAATCCCAAGATACCAGTATTCCTGGAAAAGAAAAAGTTGGGCTTATCAGTACGAGCTAAATGGCCTGAGAAGAAGAGTTGTGCAAGAAATTGCATTAGGGATAAAAAATAGATCTACTAAAGCGGTCTACCAAATATATATAAATCTTAAATTATTACCTTGGAGAAAGCCCGTTTAAGGTCCTCCTGATCTTTTATAGTAGTTCTGGCTACAATCACACTGCTGGTATTTTCTAGGACTTTAGTTACAGCTGACTTCAAGTTCTGGTATTCCCTCATTAAGTCGATAAGTCCACAGCACTGGCCCTGGCTGTAATGATTCAGGAAAATATATCGTTTATTGCCATGTCTCAGGAAAAGGAAGAGCAAAAGGTGTGCACTGAGGTTTCTGTTACTTGTTTTGGTGCTAGTGCACATGGATATCCAGTTGCTCCAGTACCATTTGTTGAAGCCTATCCTTTCACCATTAAATTGTCTTTGCACCTTTGTTGAAAATCACTTGAGCATATATGTGTGGGTTTGTTTTCTGAGTTCTCTATTTGTTCCACTGGTCTGCATATTTATACTTTAGCCAATAGTGCACTGAAACCACGTAGTGTGAGTCCTTCAATTACTTTCCAAAATTGTGTTATTCTACATCCTTTGCTTTTACATATAAATTTTAGAATCACCTGTCATTTTCTAAAAGACAATCCTGCTGAGATTTTGAATGGGATTGTATTAATATAAATAAGACCTTCAAGATCAGAAAACAAACAACAGCCCCCCACAAAAAAACAGCCAACTTGAACAGAAGATATACAGATGACAAACGACATATGAAACTATGCTCATTATCATTAGGGAAATACAAATTACGACCACAATGAAATATCACTACATATCTATTAGAACAGCTCATGACAAAAGAAAATCTGACAATATCAACTGCTAGAAATGATGTGGAGCAACTGGAATTCTCATTCACGCCTGGTGGGAATGCAAAATGGCACAACGACTTTGGAAAATAGTTTGGTGATGTCTTGTAAGTCAAACATGCGCTTATCATATAACCCACTTCTAAGAATTTGCCCAAATGGAGAAACGGATGTGGCTCAAGCAGCTGGGCACCCGCCTATCACACAGGAGGTTCCAGGTTTGGTTCCCAATGCCTCCTGAAGAAGACAAGCAAGACAGTGAGCCGATGTGATGGGCTGGCACAGAGAGCTAACTCAACAAGAAGATGCTATGAGATGATAAATGAGGAGACACAACAAGGAAACACAATGAGAGACACAACAAGCAGGGAGTGGAGGTGGCTCAAGTGATTGGGCACCTCCCTCTTACATGGGAGGTCCCAGTGTCTCCTAAAAGAAAATAAGCAGACATAGAGAGCACACAATAAACAGACACAGAGAGCAGAAAGTGAGTGTAAACAATGGGGGGGGGGGGAGGAGAAATAAATAAAATAAATTCTTAAAAAAATTTTTTTTCTGCCCAATTGGAAAGAAAACTATGTTCACACAGAAACCTGAACATGAATGTTTGTTAGAAGCCTTATCCATCATCATCCAAACTGGAAAGAACCCAAATGTCCATCAATTGATGCATGGATACACTATGGTAATTCACTGGAATTGTAAAAGTGTAAACTAATACATATAACAACATACACTGTGCTAAGTAAAAAAAGCAAAGATTCGAAAGGCTACATCCTGTATGACTCCATTTAGATGCCATTCGGTAAAAAGACAAAACTATAGTGACAGAAACTGATCAATCACTGCTAGGCACTTCGCATCAGGGGACGGACCGACTACAATGGGACATGAGGGGATTTTTTGTTTTTTTAATTTAATTTTTATTTTTTTCATGAGGGAGGTTTTCAAGGTTGGTGGAACTGTTATTGTGAAATTTGATAGTTGTGATAGTTACTTAACTGTATGAGTTCGTCAAAACTCATAGACCTGTATGATGCTACAAAGGGGACGTGTACTGTATGTAAATGATACATCAATTAAAAACTAACAAAAAAGCAAAAATAAAATAAAGATTTTTAAGGTTCTGACTTGGATGGTGGCACTTTCGAACTGTTGCCAACTCCTGCATTTAAACATCCATTTGCAAATGTAATTGCTATCTCAAAACCACATCCTCAATAAAGTTTGGTAGGACTAAATTTATAATGTTACTAAAGAGATACAGAATACCCGTGATGGAAAAAGATATTCAGCTCTTGTTCATATACCCACACAAATCGACAGGCCCTGTGTTACAAAAAGAGCACTGAAAAATCAGGACTTACTTTTCATGAATGAGTTTTTTGGTATCATCCCAGGTGACTTCCAGACGGTTAATCTCTCTGTCAACCTCAGGTGCAAAAGCTGCATCTTTCTGGGCAATTTGTTTGGCTTTGTCTTTCAACCAACACAGCTCATGCTCATGAGAATTCAGCTCATCTTCCAACTGATTAAAGGCTCTCAACCTGTGAGTCAAAATGTTCAGTTATTCTACTAGAGGTGGTAAGCTATTTCCTGTCCACAAGCACAGGATGCGTTCATATAACAGACGTGTAGAAGGATGGAAACGCTCTTAACACAGCGATTGAGCTCATGTATATCAATCAACTCACGAAGATACTTTTCAAGTTAACTTTGCAGATCAAGTCAGATTATAGCTCAGAAAGCAGTTAAAGTCATTCCTACTATTCACCCTCCACTTTAATTCTGTGTTCTCTTTCCACTTTGCCTTGATGCCATAAGACTAGTGCTGACACTGTAGGATGTAGGTGAGTACCTACTGCAGAGCCATTAGGAAGCAATCTTTCGGAGCCACCAGTGCCATTCATGTAAAATAATATTTAAGGATCACATATTTGAATGAATTGTCTCATTCAAAATATAATCCTCTTTACTGAGCTCTTTGGGGGAAAAAATTAAGCTTAAATTACTTATAGTATTGAAAAGAAGGTTGCCATGGGAAAACGATCATTCTCGAGCCCCTGAGGTATTACTATTTGAGTATTTGTAAAAACCAGCCATGTAGACGCAGCTCTTGACTCTGATTCCCGGCATTTAAATGTAGTGCAGTAGCACTTATAAACCAAGTACACATTCATTATCTCATTTAATTCCCAAAACAAAGTGGCTGGGGGCAGTGTATTGTTATCCCCATATTATATCCCCTTCTCTTCTCACAGAGAGAAGGTTCTATTAAGAAAGAGAAATAAGATTGAAAAGAAGCCTGCAGCATTAGGGAAAAAGAGACCTTACTTTTCAAATTTACTGGGGGAAAATATCTTGGGCCCCTTTGCTTCTCTATTTCCTTGCTCACGCGATAAATACCTAACTTTGTTTAAACACTCTGCTTCCTCCAAGCCTGCCAGTGAGCGTTAAAAGCAATTGAAGAGATCCACTCTGCCAAGCTGACTGTCTACTTTAAATGAATGAACGCGACTCTCAACTGGCCAATCAACACCTTACTAAGTGCCAGAGGCATCATTTCTTCTTTACAAAAGAACCATTTCTCTCTTTTCCTCTTCTCCAAAATCCTGCCACCCACTCTCAACTAATGAGCTAACTTGTCCTGGTCGTTAAGGAGGGGCTAGCAACCACCAGGGAGAAATCCCCTCCTGCTTTTACCCCCAGAACCACAAGTCTACTTGGATAGCTATCTTTCTCCTCTGCCTTCATTCTTGCTACAGAAGATGAATCCCTTCTCCTATCACTTAAAACTTGCTTTAAAAAAGATAATCTATCTATATTCTCTTGCAAATATATGCCAAGTGGCTGTTAGGAAAACCCTGTAGGAAGCCAAAGAAATGTAAGCACTTCTGCAGGGTCAAATTAGTCATTCATTTTATCTGCAAAATACCTTTTTTAAAAGTGAAGTTGCTAAATACGGTGCTATTAAAAGTTTTGCAGACACAATTCAGGAACAAATAAAAAATAAACTAGATGACAGGCTTCAGCACACTTCCGTCTCACCTCTGTTGAAGGGCTTGGCGGGTGGGCTCCTTCAATCTCTCTTTGTCAGTCCTCTCTTCGATGTCCTCGATGCTTTTCAGCAGCTCCTCTTTCTGGTGGTAGAAGGCTTTCCTGAGCACTGTCAGGGCGTCTGCCTCACTCTGTTTGGTTCCCAGAAGGTTCTGGATCCCCTCTAACTCTAGACAGAGCTGGTCGGCCAAGGCTCTGCAGGAAGCCCTTTGCTCAGCGATCCCACTCTTCAGATGGTACTGGGCTTTGGCAAGAACGCCGTCCAGATTGATGGCTGTGGAGTCTAAGGCTCTAGCATCTTGAATAGCAGCGTTCAGGTCCTTTTTTAAAAGATCTGACTGTTCCTTCCTCATACTCTTGGTGGCTTCCACCGTTTGCCTCAGCCGGTGGAGCAGCCCTGACAGGGAGGCGTGGCTCTGCAGAAATTCTGCCAGCTGGGCCAGGGCAAGCTGCCGCCTGCCCACCACCTGGCTGGCTTCCTCAAACAGCTGGAAGCAGTCCTCTGCCTTGCCCTGGAGGAGGTGGAGATCCTCAGCTCGGCCGAGGGAGCCCAGCTTCGCCAGGTGCCCCTGCAGATTCTGCGCTTCTGCCTTCTTGCTCTCCACTTCTGCTGTGTGCTCCTGCAGGGGAAGCGAGGGCTGTTGATTCCTCACATACACACAGCTTATGCCTCAGATACAGTGCAGGATTTGTGATGTCCAATTATATTTTAAATGCAAAGGAGAGAATGCTAGTTAAAGGTCATCTACGGTGGAATCCCTTAGAATTGTTTGTGAAGTTTTATCCGTTTTGCACATCTACCCTTTTTCACCTGAAACTCAACTCTGAATTTGGGACCAATTCATTCCACACAAATGAATTTCCTCGTGGATAGGAATTGTTAATTAGAAGAAACTGAAAACTTGGGAGATGTTAAAATAAGTGTATAGGTTCACTGCAGAGCTCATTCTAACAGCTTGCAAGGGAAGGGATGTGGGATAGAAGGACATTTGCCATCTCCTTGGAGGTGGAGGGTAAGGCAGATAAAAATCTGCACAAATCGTAGCCACTTCCTCTTTAAAGAAATACAGATTAAATGATGATATCATTGTATAGGAAATTTCACTAGCTCAATAAATAAATCATGTTTAAATTCTAGCAGATAATTGCTAAAAATCTCAGCACATTTACCATTAATGAGAGTTTATCACCTGTCAACCTTTTTCTGTTATTTTAAATCTTTGGGACAAGATAAGGCATAATAAACTACTGCTATTACTACTACTGATATTAATAATAGTTTTCTTTCCATGCAAACTGACATTTATATAAAACATTCCATAAAAGAATGGAGAGTTTAGCAGAAAAAGTATATTATTACAATTTCCATTAATATCTTTATGTATAAACTACCATCTGCCAGCTGTGTAACCTGGGGCAAGTACTGAAACTCTGTAGGTGTCAGTTTCCTCATCTTAATTTCCTCATTAGTCAAATGGCAAATAATAAGAGCTGTTCCCTTTTGGATGTTGGGAGGACTAGAGAAGATAAAATGTATCTTGCACTTAGTAGAATGCCTAGCTTAGAGTGAGCAGTCAAAAACACTAAGTGAAAACATCTCAGTGCTTGAAGATCAATATCTGATTTTTTTAAAAAGTGCTTTTTTTAAATGCTAGGTTAGATATTATGCATGAATTATAAAGAAGGAAAATAAATCACAAATTTTAAATTCCTCTCAAGTTAACTAGGCATTCAGAAAAAGTGAACAGTTAAAGCATTGGAGTTGGGCATTCATTTTCAGCACTGGGACAAAATAAACTGGGTAGCTTAAACACGAGCAGTCTTCTATCACTTTGCCCTAGAGAGTGATGGGTTAGAAAGAGAGACACCTAAGAGATGTCAACCCTCTCCAATGCAGGTGTGGGGGGCTGCCAGCAGAAGCACAACTTGCACGGGTGTTGATGGAAAGACATTGCCTCACATAAAGGAGGGCCAGGGCAAGGTCAGCTTCAAGAGTGGGCACCGGTCTCCTGAGGCCAGCAGGTCCCTATCCGTTGACCATCGCCGGGAGCCGTCCTGACCTACGTAAGCCCGTCTTTTGTGTTTGTGTGCGCCATCGTGGGGGGGACATCGTAGCAGAGAGGATGTATCACCAGGTGTGAGCCGGCCATCATGAAACATGCCTCACCTTACTCATATCTCCAGTGAATGCCGACAATTGCTCCGGACAACAGGGGAAGCAATACCTTGGCAGTACCCTTGCTGCTGTGTTTTCTCTTGCCAGCCCTATACGTCTGGTCCTGAGCACAGGATGTATTTGTAGGTCCCAGGGAAAAGGGGCAGGTGCACTAGGACCATCCCTGACAACAAAAGCATTTGCTGGGGAGCGGATGTAGCTCAGTTGTTGAGCACCTGCTTCCCATGTAAGGGGTCCTGGGTTCAATCCCCGGTACCTCCTAAAAAATAAAAAAAAAGCATTTGCTCCACTATGAAGAAACACTGTCTTAGGCTGGTTGCCTATGTTATCTGACATGGTTTATTTGTTTACTTTATCTGTATAACACATTGCCTGGCCCCATATGTTGAATTATTAAAACATTTGCATATGAATAAAAAGATCACTTGCTGCCAAGTGTTTTTTTTTTAACGTTGCATCCCTTTTTAATTCAAGAGCCCTCTCTTATGAATCCATTCGTCTTCGGTCTTCAAAGAAAGCACATTACCTTGTGCCGTGTCAGAGCTGCTGTGTGGTCCGTCACGCTTATCTCTGACGTAGACTGTAATTCACTGAGAAACAGCTTAATCCAGACAGAAAACGAAAGCAGCCGCTCATCAAACTGCTGGTGCTCAGCAGCCACAGACTGAAGAAAACTAATCCTATGGAGAGAAAGATGAAAGTTAAAACGCTCCGTCAATGAATAGAAAGGTTTAGTAATATGTTTTTGGAGCAATAAGCTGACCCCAGTGCAAAAGTGATGTCAAACACAAGCAAACCAGGACTCTTGGCGGTTTCCACCTGCCAGAACCCCGCTGTCACCGGTTCTCCCCGTCTTGGTAAATGTTACCCCCATCCACCCAGCCAGTCTTGGAGTCATCCTTCAGTCTTCCATTTCTTGACTGCCACGAGGATCTCTCAGTACGCCCTGCGACCCCCCGACACGTGGAGGGGCTCCATGTGCTTCTCTCCATTCCACTGCCTCACCCTGGTCTGAGCCCCTTCATGTCTTGTCTGGTCTGCAGGAGCCTCCTCACCTGCGCTCCTCGCGTCACCCTTCCCTCCCTATTTCTCCACTCTCTACAAAACCAGGGTGGTTTTAATGTAATCCAACATTCCCCAGCCAGGCGCAAATACTCAAGCCATTTCCTGCTGCACTTGGGAAGGCAAAACTCCAACACTCCTTACTGTGGTCTACTGTGATCCCACAATCTACTTCTCTGACCTCGTCTGAGACGGCTCTGCCCCTCACTCACATTGTCCTTTTTCCCCAACATCCTAGCGCATGACTGTGGCAGAGCCTTTGCCCCTTGGAGTCCTCTGCCTCTGTGCTCTGCCCCAGGGCACCGTGTCTGCCTCCTGCTCAGCATCTGGAGCTTAAATCAGATGTCAACTCCCCAGAGACGCCCGGCTTGACCACCCAGTCTAAAGCTGCATCACCCTGTAGACCTTGCCACTTTGCCCTATATTTTATCTTCACAAACTTTACACCATCGGAAATAGCCTTGTTCATTCATTTGTCCAGTTATGTATTTTTCTTTTTTAAAGATTTATTTACTTTATTTTTTGTTTATCCCCCCCTTGCTGCTTGTACTGCTGTGTCCATTCGCTGCGCGTCTTCTCTGCATCTGCCCATCTCCCCCCTGCTGTGAGGTCCCGCCGCATCAGCCCACGGCGCCGTGCAAGCCGGCCTGCCCTCACAAGGAGGCTCCGGGAAGCGAACCCAGGGCCTCTCATATGGTAAACGGGTGCTCTATCCATTGCGCCACACCCGCTTCCTGCCGTGAGGTTGCTGCATCAGCCCACCGCACCGCTCAGGCCGGCGTGCCCTCACAAGGAGGCCTCGGGACGCGAACCCGGGCCTCCCATATGGTAAACGGGGGCTC
>JAQZBX010043782.1:0-21564 GCA_029593785.1 Cabassous unicinctus | reverse complement strand
TATGTGTTTTATGAAATATATGTTTACAGTCATTTATGTGTGGGTATGTATAGTCATAATTTAAACAGCAGTCCCTATTTCAATATTTAAAAAAAAAAAACAAAAAACTTTTGCTTCTTTTAGTATAGTACTTTTGTATTTTCATTTTTATTTTTTATTTCTGTTCCTTCTGGAATTTATGTCAGTGTAAGGAATGGGGATGGCATTCAGCTTTATTTTTCCAAATGGCCAACTAGTTGTCCTAATGCCATTTACTGCGTTATCTATCTTTGAGATGTCAGCCTGAATATGTACTGAAATCCCAGTTCTACTTTGGTCTATTTCTAAGCTCTTTATTCTGTTTCATTGATCAGCCTGTCTATTCCTACAGCAGGACCACACTGCTAATGACATTTTTCAAACATTCCATACCATTTTCAGTCTATTTGTTCTGTCATTGATTGATTATATTGTATCCATGAATTCCCCATTGCATTTCCAACAGATTTTTATTTGTAAAGTATCTTGCCATATCATCTTGACACAAAAAGACCATTCACTATTATATTTAATCAGGGATTTGTGTTTTTATCAATATATTAAAATATTTCTCACTTGAATCATTTTGCTAAAATTCTACATGGATAATTATAAAGTAGTTTCTCATGTTTTGTTGTTGTTGTTGTTGTTTTTCTTTTTTAAATTTCTCTTCCCAAATACATGTTTCCATTTGCAAGCCTTTAATATTATTATTTTGAATTTAATTTCAATCTGAGTATTCTTCACATTTATTAAAGTACTCTAATTACATTTACATTTACTGCCTTAACTATCTGCTTGTGTTTCTGTCATTTTATGCATTGTATTTCTGTAACATTGTTATTTACTTTTTATTTGTATAACTGAATATACTCATGGTTGGTGTTATCTTTTGGGGAAGCCTATAATTCTATTTGTAAATGTTGTAAAATCTTTCAAAGATATTCCTTAACCTAATTTGTACTCTAAGAATCCATATAATAGGAATTTTAGTTACGGAGCTGATTTGCCTTTATGGAATAAAGTCAGCTTTAGGTACAGTGCAATGCTTCCCTGCCTCCTACCATAACTTTTATTTTATAAACTCTACCATTGATACTTCTTTCCTCCCTCTCTCACTCCTTTTTTCCTTTTCCCTTCCTTCTTCTTTTAACTATTTTATTAAAAATGCAACATACATACATAAAAGTGCACAAAAATATAGAGCTCAATTAAATAACCAAAAGAAGTACAGAACAAACTAGACATCATTATCATATCCATGCAGCCCAGAAGCTACCTCATGGGCCCTCTGAATCAGTACCTCCTCCCTAGTCACCAATATTTAATCAACACCCAGACTCCCTAGATTTTCGTTATCATTTTACCACCTGACCATGCCTCTCTAAATATCACAGTTAATTTTTCCTGCTTTTTAACTTGATATAAATCAAATTGTACAATATACATGCTTTTGTACCTCCTTTAGTTTATCATTATATTTGTGAGAGTCATCCATGTTTTTGCATGTTGGCAGCTTATTCATTTTTATTATTGCAATGTTTTTGATGAGACCTCTGGGTCATCCTTATCTTTGTTCCACTGTATGAAACTTTTCTTTTACTCCTGGCTGCTCTTGAGATTTTTCTTTGTGTCTGCTGTTGAGTAAGTGGATTATGATGGGCATGGGTATAATTTCCTTTATGCTGCTCATGCTTGGGTTTATTATTTTCAACAAATTTTGAAAAAATTCAGCCATTATTTCTCCAAATATTTTTTCCCTTCCCACCCTAACTTCAGAGATTCCAAGTACATGCATATTAGGCCACTTGAAGTATTTTCACAACTCGATGATACTCATCATTTTCTTCAGGCTATTTTCTCTCTGTTTCATTTTGGATAGTTTCAATTACTACATCTTCAAGTTCACTAATCTTTTCTTCTACAATATCTAATATGCCATTAACCTTTTCAGGTGTAATTTTTATCTCAAGTTTGTGGTTTTCACCTTAAGTTCAATTTGGGTCTTTTATAGCTTCTATGTCTCTACTTAACATGGTCAATCCTTCCTTTAGCTTCTTGCAGGTATGGAATACAGTTATACTTTTAAAAATTATTATTAGAGAAGTTGTGGGTTTACAGAACAATTATGCATAAAATACAGGATTCCCATGTACCATCCTATTAACACCTTTCATTAGGATGGTACATTTGTTACAACTAATGAAAGCACATTTTTAAAAATAATTGTACTATTAACAAATTATATCATTTGTGTCATTTCTGGGTTGGTTTCTATTAATATTTTCCTTCTTATCTGGGTCATACTTTACTGTTTCTTGTCAAAAATTGTGAAGAGACTGAGATTTTACCCTACTTGCAAGTTAACAAGTTAGCCTGTCACAATTCCATGGATGCTGACAGAACACATAAGAATCCTGGGTCAGAGACAGACCAGTTTATTGTTCAATGCAATAGCCATAACAGAACATCTGTGCCTGTTCCCTGTGCCCCAATTCCCACAGGACTATGCGAAAAGGGTGAGGTGATACACCCACACACAGTGGATTGTATTACAAGAGAAGAATCTTGAGCTTAGAGAATCTGATTTTTTAAAATATAATTTTTTATTAGAGAAATTGTGAGCTTACAAAACAATCGTGCATAATGTGTAGAATTCCCATACATCACCCCTCCACCAACACCTTAGATTGTTATGAAACATTTGTTACAGATGATGAAAGAACACCATCAGACTATCACCACTAACTGTGGTCCGTAGCTTACATTTGGTATATATTTTCCATACACCCCCTATTATATTTTTTTCTTTTTTCGTTCTCTTTTTTTTTTTTTTAATTTTTTTGTTTTTCACTTTTTTCTTTTTTTTTTCCTATGTTATTTTTTAATAACAGATTTATTGAGATATAACTTACATTCCATAAAATCCATCCTTCAGAAGTGTACAGTTCAGTGGTTTTTAGTGTATTCATTGGCTTGTGCAACCATTGCCACTACAAGTATATGCCACATTTTGTTTATCCATTCATCCACTGATGGATATTTGGGTTTCTTCCACCTTTTGGCTATTGTAAATAACATTGCGATGAACATTGGTAAAAAATATATGTTTGAGTCCCCTGCCTTCAATTCTTTTGGGCATATACCTAGAAGTGGGATTGCCAGGTTATATGGTAGTTCCATGGTTTACTTTTTGAGGGAATGCCAAACTGTTTTCCACAGTGACTGCACCATTTTATATTTCCATGTACAATGTGGTAAGGTTCCTATTTCTCTGCATCCATGCCAGCACTTATTTACCTTTTTCTGAAAAACAGTATCCGTTCTAGTGGGGGTAAGGTGGTATTTTGTGGTTTTGCATTTCCTTACTGGCTCATAATGTGGAGCATCTTTTCACGTGTTTATTGGCCATTTGGAGGCCTATGAAGAAATGTCTAAGTCCTTTGCCCATTTTTTAAAGTTTTAAAGTGGGTTGTTTGTCTGTCTGTTGTTGGGTTGCAGGAGTTCCTTATATATTTTGGATATTATTGTCTTATCAGATATACAGTTTCCAAATGTTTTTCTCCCATTTTGTTGCTTGTCTTCTCACTTTCTTGATAAAGTCCTTTGCACAAACATTGCTAATTTTGATGAAGTCCAATTTATTTATTTTTTTCTTTTGTTGCTGTTGATTAAATTTTAAGTATTCTGTTTAGAGTTTAAAGAACTTTTTGACATAGGGCCTGATGTCATTCATGGATGTAGGAAATTTCTCACAATAATATCCTCAAAAATTGCTACTACCCAAATCTCTCTCCTCTCTTTGGGATTCCAATTACATGCAATAGATTTTATCATTATGTCTTCCATATCTTTTCCCTCTTCTTAGTGTTTGCCATACTTTTTTTTTTCTGTACTGGTTATATTTTGGATATTTTCTTCTGACCTAACTTCTACTTCACCCATTCTCTTTCACCTGTGTCTAATAAATTGTTAAATCCATAAATCCGTCCGTTGAATTCTTAATTTCAGTTATGGCATTTTCAAGTTCTAGACTTTCTTTCCTTCCTTAGATTTTCTTTCTTCCTTCTGTTCTGTTTTAATTTTTTGAATTTCCAACTCTCAACTAAAATTTTCAATCTTGTCTTTATCTCTTTATAAGTAGTTAGTATATTTATTTTATACTTTGTGTTTATAATTCTAATATCTTCAGTCCTTATGTGCTTGTTTCTCTTGTTATTTTGCTGTTGTTTGCTTGTTTTTCTTATCTTGCATCCTCATTTTTCTATGTGTGTGTGTGTGAGAGAGAGAGAGAGAGAGAAGGTGCTGGGCATTATATCTTACAAATTGATTATACAAATGTTTTGAAAACTACAACCCTCTGTTCTTTAGCTAGTAAATATATCCATTTAATTCCTCAGTTGTCTGGGGGAGGAGGAGTGGAGCAGAAATCTGGGCAGATCTTACTTCAATTTGGGGGTTGAGATGATTTTGATTTAGAGCTGGACAGCATTCTTTTGGGAGGCTGATCTACTGCAGGTTCACTCTTCTTGTTAGGGTACATGTCTTTGGGTTCCAGCCCAAAATACAGAGGATTTACAAGAGACCCTTTGCTCTTTTCTGTAATGGGATTCAGACCACTTTTGCAAAATAGCAAATATTCTAAGTTGAAAACAGTTTCAAATGGTGGGCTTAAAGCTCTGGATTTCTGTCTTCTCCCAAAACCTACATTTCATCATCTTGTTAGCCCTATGATGCCTTTAAACAGACTTTGAACTTTCTCTGTCCAGGTTGTCTAGTCTTAATGGTAGGACTGATATAAATTATTTGAGTTACCTTACTGATAGCAGGCATTTATCCTTCCTTTTCTTTCTTACTTTTAAACAATATATACTATAATTTTCCAAGGAAAAAAAAACATTTGGTAAGCTATTTTGATACCAAATCTGAAACAATTATTTAAGCCTTTTCGTACATTTAGTCTCTTACCAAATAGTCATTTCCAAATGTGTCTTTCTCCATCTTGAATTTTGCCTTCCATTCTCTATTTATTGCTTTTACACAGGTATTCTGTTAGCTTATTCACAAAGGATACTTGGATGGCATATTTTCTTAATCTTTGGTAACATTTTGCATTTCCTACATGCTTTAAGTCTCGCTTTATCATTGGTCTTCATAAAGTCCATGAAGCTATGTTAAGTTTCTGTTCTCATTTGAGGTTTCATTGTCTTTGCCTATAAATATAACATGTACTCTCATGTTTTAGGCAGAGGAACTGGTTTGCATTAGGAAGACTTTTTTCTGTTATCTTTCTAAAGTTTGGTTCATTTCTGTTTGTTCTACTCTCTTTGTTTGGTATTCCAATGATATGTAGATATAGTCTCCTGGATCTAGTTTCCATATGTTTCACATTTATTCTCATTTGATCATATCTTCATTTCAGTAGTTACAAACACAATGTACTTTCCGGGCAGGAAACAAAAATAAATGAAGCCAGCCTGTTGTAAAAATAGTGAGTGATGACAGTTGTAGAGAGTAAAAATCCCATCTAAAGGTGGCAGCTACGATTCAGCAGGTGTTCATCTCTAATAAAACATTACCAGAATTCCATTTTTTTTTTTTTTTTCAGAAAAGCTCAAAATGTTTTTTTTAAATGTAATATTTCCTAGCAGAAAAATCTGAAAAGGGATCTCACAACTTACCATTGGTATCATCTTGTTCACATACAGAATGATCTTTTACTTCATCTTTTTTTGTAATATTGTCATCCTTTGCAGAATCTAAAGCAACAAATAAGCAAAACCTTTAGTTAGCATTTTAAACTGGGAAACAGCAGTTTTCAGCACTAATGTGATAGATCTCTGAGGCAGGGTAGTCTGTATTTTTAACAAATAACCATTAAGATACTTAAATCTTTTTTATCAGTAAATAAGCTTTTCTTAAAATGGTACTAAATGAAGTGTCTGCACAAAGCTGGGGCATTCTTTTAGCAATAAAGGAAATATAAGAAGGCTTTATGCATCAGTGGAAGTCTTAGGAGAATTGTGCAAAAGGATATGAAAGGAAGGCAAAATAGAGAAGATTAAAGGAATATCTAATTTTAATGTTCTTACAGCTTCCATTACTGCAGTTCAAATATAGGAACCTTGTGTCCTTGAAAAAGCCAGCTAGAGGGCCTTGAAATCCAGTGGTAATTAGGTTCATCTTCCTTAGAAACTGTACTCCTAGAACAATAGCAATTGGAGGAAACAAAACTCCTGTATAATTTCATCCTGTCCCTCGTAGAGTATATTTAAATGTAGAATCAGCATAGGCTCATCTTTTTTGCTATATAATATACTTTACAAGAAATAACATGCCTTAAAGGATTCCGATGCCTATGCATTCTTGAAAAGCTAGAAAGGGTCCCTTGTTGAATGTTTGAGGTCTCTCTGGAGGCTCCTTAAAAAAGCCATCACATATTGTTTATGTGGGAGGGTGTGGAAAGTGTGGGGAGTGGGGCATATGGGAATCCCTATGTTCTTTGTGTAACATTTATGTAATCTAAGTATCTTTTAAAAAATAAAAAAATATATTAAATTTTTTTTTTTAAAAACCCATCACAAGGAGTGTGTGAGTAGGTCAGTGGAAGACAGAAAATGGATCTGTCATTCATTCCACAAATATTTTTTAAGGGCCTACTATATGTTAGATACTACGGAGACAATAGTGAACAAAACATCAAATCTCTGCCCTCGTAGAGCTTATAATCTAGTGGGTACTTTTCACGTAGCTGAAAGGCTGGCAATCCAAGATGTCTAAAAGTCATAAGTTAATTTTGTCTGTGTGATGCTATGGAGAAAGCCGAGGTGGTTGGCTGACTTCCCTGTTATGTGCAAATGGGTTCTATGCTGCGTTCATATTTTGCAGTTGAGTTCTAACTCCCTAACAGAGCTGATTCAGATGGAGTCTGTAGTAAATCATTCTTTCTTCATTTTCCTACTTTTCTATCTTCCTACTCTCCAGTACAAAACTTGGAAACAACATTAAACAATATGGTTTGGAATATTATGAGGACATTGTTTCTTGAAGCTTCCACAAGCAACATTTGATGGACAAGTGAGAAACCTGGGTAGTGAACATATGATTCAAATTTAATAAGCAATGAAGCAAGTATATACCCAAAGTGTATGGTTTTAATTAACTGCAAATAATTCCCCCAAGGCAAATGTTTCATTATCTGCACAGCTTCTTATTTCTTTCTGAGACTGACAATAAGTTAAAACGTCCAAATTTGGAAGCAAAACTGAGCATCGACACATTTTCCAAACTGTTATCTCACTCATGTCAAATTGTTTTAAACCAGATCCCATTAAAATATGCCTTTTTCATTTTGGAGCTAATGTGTGGTTTTTAAAAAAAATCCTTTGAATACTTTTTTTTTCACATTAACATTGAAGATGAACAATATTGAAAAGTTACTATCTGGATCAAGCTAAATTTTAATTTTGAAAGGGTTTTAGTTTTACTTGTTTATAAAAAAAATGGTATCATTTGATATGTGGTCTTGTACAACACTTATTTCTCCCAACATTAACCTTTTATGATTATCCAAGATTTTGCATGTAGAGGAAATTTATTCATTTACACTGAACAATAATTTATTCTTTCAAACTCAAACACTATTTTTCATGCACCAAGTATTATATGAAATGCCTTTTAGAAAGTGACTTACACTGGGCTTAAAAGTTTATGGTCTAATGATTTGCATAGGATAGGTGAAAGCACTTAAAAATTAAACTACTTGATTGTACCTATTTTGTCACCAAAATCTATTTAGCAAATTAATTGACCCTTAAGTTTCAATTTCCATGGGGATTTTCTTTGACATTTCTAATGTGCCTTCTGATCTTATCTGCTCTAATCTAGATACTGCATTTCATTGAATCTGAGGCACCATCAATAGTTATTTGTACTATCATTTTATATAAAGTTAAGGGGGAAAGGCTGCCAAATGGACTATATTATATTATCAATTCTAAGATGTCATGATTTTAGAAATAAAATATATGAAAAATATGCATCTTAAATGGACAAACTATGCTGTTTGAGTATCTTTTATGTGTCTACACAAACAAATACACATATCTTTATGTGATAACGAGGATTTCACATCAATATGACCCATCAATCATTTGAAAGGAATTAATCTGATTGTCTCAACTTTTCACATAGCCAAAACCACAAGCTTGCTTTGTCTTGAACCTTTTATCCAGAAATGGTTCCACCTCCACATATACCAATAAAGCAGGATGAAAAGTATAAGTTCATGGCAGTGTTAGCAAATAACCAGGTGGTTATGGAAAATTGTTTTCACTGTAGATTCCCCACTGAAAGGGCTATTTGAATTTCCAGCCTCATAAGCTTTTTTAAAACTGGATTTGATCCTGTATGTTTAAAATCATGGTTCCTTTTACATTACACTTAGTTGCTGGTTTCAAAATGACAGGGCAGCTTTTCAGCTCAGGAGGTGTTGAAAACTGTACTGTATATGAAATCATAATTCATTATTCATATGAGAGACAGAAAGAGTATATATCCAATATATATGGTCACTAAAAAGCTTATTATTTCTATGTAAATTCTATAAACTATCATCACAAATGTATATACCAAATTCTTGCAGCACCTTGGCTTCATATTCTTTATTCTAAAAATTATCCTTTAGTAATGTTTAAAAAAATGTAAGATAGTTATCTAATTCTGAGATTCAGTCAATGTTATTTTAATAGCAAAGAACTAGAATTAAATTTATATGTAGATTCTGTCTTTCAAAGTCTTTAAGGTCAATGTCATATTGGAGATTTTTTTTCAAATGCAAATATTAAATCAAATATTCAAGCCAAAGGTCTAAAGATAGATTTTAAGATTAATAAAAAGAAAAAAAAATTTTTCATAAAATGTCCCCTCCTTTAGAAAGTTTAAAAAGGTTTAAAAGAATATTTAAAATACAACAAAATAAAATAAAACAGTAATTTCAAAAAGAAGGTCACTTTTAATGTTGTCAATTACGTATATCGTCACAGAATAAGTACACGTATGGATTTAAGCTGTAATGAAACTGTTGACTGTTTAGTAAACATAGGAATTATAAATCTAAATAAGTGCCATTTCAAAGATTTCCCTTTGAGCAAAAGTTCTTAATCCTAGGGGATTCCTGGATATACTCTAAGGGTCCATAAACCCTTTGAAATTATATGCAAAATGTATGCATGTATTCATATGTTCGTTTTTCTGGGAGGAGATAGCTTCCATCATATTCTCATAGGGATCCATGATCCCAGCCAGATTAAAAATAACTAAAAATTTTTATTCTAATGCCAGTGACACTGCTACTTTAGAAAACATTACCTACAGGGCTCGTTGCCTACTCCATGAATTCATCAATGATGGCAAATCTTGAATTCTTAAGATAGATTTGACTTGAGGAAATGGCCAAAAATATATAGAGATGTGTTTAGTGAATGAGCCAACAAAAAACACTTTATATTGCTCTCCAATTTTATTGTAAAGTATAAAACTGATGATTAGCTGTCTTTGAAGACAGTTTCAGAATCAGAAGGTCTATAAAAATCACACAGTAAGAGAAATAGCCCCTATCTATTACTTAAAGTGGTGGCAGGAGGTAATTTTGGTGTAAAAGTTCTGAAAGATCGGGAAAAAAAAGTGCTATAGCTTAAGAGATTTATACACAAACACCTACACATAAAATAATATTTCTCCATAATATGTAAACATCTATACACACTACATGAGTACCTTAGCTTGATGCAAAAGTTGCACAATAATATAATCTCTTGGATTTTCTTTGGTTCTTTTAAACTGATTTGATGATACCAATCAAAACATTTATCCCGAGTTGCTCATTTGAATCTCTGGTTTATTATGTGAAACAATTACAACAAAGTAGTTTTTCCTCTTTCCTCCATCTGAACAGTATGTTAACCACAATAAATTAGAGAATCTCCAGCAGACTCTCATGGTCTCATTGAACCTTTACAGTGACTTTTTTTGTTATATAAGGAAAATATATCCAGTAAGACGCTCCTTGAGTATGCCAATAAACTGTGTTTGGTCCCAGTGAAACTGGGTATACAAGGCTGAACTATATTTACCTGAAAGGCAACCAGTTCTACAGGACGGGACATTGAGCTGGGTGCCAGAGGGCCCAGCTGAGCTGTGGTGGGTCATTTGTCTTCTTTATGCTCTCATTAACCCCCATTAAAAGGTAGCCAGTCATTTCTAGAGTTGTGAAATCACGGTACTTGAGGCATGGCTGTGAAAACCACCATCATGTATAACTATCCTTGTTTCTATTAGAAGAATTTTCCAAATTCCAAACACTAACTTTTTAAGACTGCCCAAGTGATGGAAGTCATATTCTTCTGCTATTATTATGGTGAGAGCTTGGGGTTGTGATTCTAGGTTTACAACTACAAGCTGCTTCATAACTCTAGGAAATCTCATTTGCCTTACAAAAATCTCAGTTTCTGCACTTAGAAACTGAGGGTTTGGGGCTAATCTCTCTAAGACACTTTACAATGCTAATTAGCTGATTTTTTCCCACAACACTTCTCTGTAAATGCCCCCACTCCTCCCTCATTGTTTGCCTGCAGTGGATAGTTGTCCCACTGAGATTTTTACTTTCTACTTATAAAATAACAGTTAATAGCAGGGGAAGTACCCTGACGTGACAGTACCGCCAAGGCCATCTTTAAATCAGTGACTTGACCAAGAAGCATCACAATATAAAAGAGAACAGCTGGATATGATGCCAGGTTGGTCTGTGATGGAAAAAGAAATGCTTAATTACCCTTTCCATCAAGTTAATTTTTCCCTCTTGGCAATGTAAACAAAGGAAAAATCTGCTCTTATTTTCAATTGTCCATGACTTGCCTGTTTCAGTATCCTTGACCTCCCTCCTTCCAAATCCTTTCTGATCTTGCCTCCTTTTCCTCTTGCTAAACCTCGCACCGCAGGCTCTCAT
Organism: Cabassous unicinctus; assembly: GCA_029593785.1. Classification (NCBI taxonomy): domain Eukaryota; kingdom Metazoa; phylum Chordata; class Mammalia; order Cingulata; family Chlamyphoridae; genus Cabassous; species Cabassous unicinctus. Next base: position 10,541 of record JAQZBX010043782.1, on the reverse strand, counting down.
GATATCATTTATTAAAAAGGTGACCAGATCACAAGCATTAAAGGTAAATAGCTATGGTATTAAACGCAAACTGGCTTGAAATTCTATTACAAAGTTAATCTGTAAATCAGGGAGAGTGCAAGGTTTTGTTCACACTTTGCTTTAGTTTGATCTGGTCATGGAAGGTCGTTGTGTTTGTAGTAGTGAGAGGACCTTCCCTCTTAGGGGAAATGGTGAGGTTTTTGTGGTCCTAACTCAGAGCAGTCTCAGCCTAGCAACAAGTCACTATTTGTCAGTAACTTTCATGTAGAGGTTGGCGCAGTGGACAGGATCTGTCCCCAGATTTACATTTCTGGGTTCAGGTAGTTTACAGCCAGACTCTGGGGGAGTGTAGCAGAGATGCCATAACCTCATGCTGCTGAGATGCACGTTTTCCTAGAGTCTTCAAGAACCAAGTCATAAGCTACCTTGTTGAAGTGCAACTTACATCTTTTTTCCCCAAATGATGGAAAGGGACACGTTTGGAGACTAAGATAAGCATCTGTGCCCTTAGTGGGCGTTACTAATTTCATGTGAGCTTCATAGACTTGGATACCTCTTTGTTCCACATACATAGAAGAATCCACAAATTCCCATCCAATTGAAAATATATATGTGTGAAGGACTGATATGGGCCTTCATACTCCAAGGTTTTTGCTTTCATCAGGTTGTTTTTTTAACTGTTTTTCTAAGCCATTGAATATAATTCTACAATATGAATTATGTATGCAGTGGTTCATTATGTGGATCTGCCACAAGCTATTTTACCATTGCTTCTGTTACTGGACATTCAAACGAAATCCAATTTTTGGCTACTCTTAAAAAATCCTGCCTTGTTGTTGTAGGGGAGGTCCCAAGACTGGATTCACTCCTCTCCTCCTTCTCTTACTCCTTTCCAGGCCTCTCTCATGTCCGAGGTCTTTCAATACAGAAGCAAAAGTAGAACCAGCTCCTATCAGCTGTGCCCTGTAGCAGATGTGCCTACCCCTATTCCCTTGGGCTATTCCCGAGGCGGTTGTGGATGGTTCCAGTAGATGACCTCTGTTTCTGAGACTCTCTGAGGGTTTTCTTGCCTTGGATGGGACAGAAGTATCCAGGAGTTAATGCCTCCAAAGCAGGCCCCAACCCTCAAATGATTCCAGAGAAAAATACCCCAGTTTCCTTACCCCACAGTGGGACAATTCTGAATGTGTTCTATCCATCTCTTAGACAACTGGACCGCTGGTTCCCCTTGGCAGTAACCTACTCGTTAACTTACCCTCTGTTGGCCCCTCCCTTCCCTACCTCTCTTTCCCACTCCCTCACCTGTTCTTTTAGGGACCATCTCCCAAATAAATTATTAGCACCCACAACCCTCCTCAGGATTTGCTTTTGGAGAACCCAAAGTAAGACATCCTAGAGAACCACTAAGCTGTCTCTCACCGTGTAGTGGTAAAAATGTGGATGCTCACCCTCTTCTGACATATTCTGCTGCTCTCTTTATGCCAAGCTGTCTTTCCCTAGGGGAAGTTGAGACAAGTGCCTTCAGGAACCCTGGTGCCTCCTGACATGCCCAAGGTCTGCTTTGGAAGATCCCCTCATGCAGAGGCTGCCACGGTTCACACCATATGACACCTAGCCTGACCACGGATGGCTGACGAGGGCATGCCGTGGGCAGCCACAGACCGGCTGGCCAGCATCAGCTATTAAGGTGGCCTGACATGAAAGCTCCACCCACCTGGAGACAACGGATATTAGATAACGATGAAAAGGGCAATTAAATCCCCTTTCTTGGAGTTTTTGGAGGTGAAATATACAAAAGATTTCAAAGCAGAGAGTGGTTTGAAGGCAGAGATTCACTGAAAGAGAAGGGAAAAAATGTAAGCCACGAATGGGGTGGAACAAAGAAGGGTTAAAGGTTGAGAGATACTAGACCAAGGAACTTGAGAAAGTTAAAGGGAAACTGTCTGGTCATGCAGAATCAAACAAGTTCAGTAAATTTCATTTTCAAATATGACCTTCATGGGGAAAAATTAGGTGACATCTGGTGTTACAGGAAATGGGGTTTATAGAGGCATTTGTTTGATGAGGACAATGTTTTGTCTCATAAACTGAGAAAAATGTGTTAACACAAAATTCTGTAAAATGTTATTTTATGAGGACCTTGGGAAGTAAACTAAGCATTAACCTGAGAGTATTCTGTTCCCAGGACGATTTTTATTTTAGTCCACTGCTATTGTTAGTTTAGTTTTAAATATAAGTTCTATAAACCATTATAATAGATATTCCTAATGCAATGACTGACATAGGCATTTATGCACATGCCTGTTTGGATCATTTATTTAACTTTTGTATGTTAGCTATTCAGATTGGTATCCCTGTTGCACATCAGAACAAAGTCTTATTTCGAAATGGATTTGGAAATGGACTCTTTCCTAAATGCAAAATTCCCTTTCCTCATCCAAATTTTTTGGGATCAAATTTTAACTCATCTTTAAACTGCATCAAATCATTAATATTTATAGAGTATGAACAAAATAGTGATAATGGAATCTAGGGTTGATATTCAAAATAATTATTGACAATGGTGTTGGCCAATTAGAACGCACATGTCCATAGGACAGGGCAAGTTCCTGGAGCCCCCTGATATGCTTGGGATAGCAGGGTTGGGTGGAGGAGTTACTTGGGAAAAGAAAAGTCACTCTTTGTCAAACACCATGTAAATATTTTGGCACTATATATATATATTTTTAATTAATTTTAAACTTTAGATTACATAAATGTTACATACAAAATATAGGGGATTCCCTTATGCCCTGCTCTCTCCCCCTCCCACACTTTCCCACATCAGCAACATCCTTCATTAGTGTGGTGTAGTTGTTATAATGTATGAACACATATCGAAGCATTGCCTCTAACCGTGGATTATAGTTTACATTATAGTTTACACTCTGTCTCGTGCAATTTTGTAAGTTATGACAAAATATTTAATGACCTGTATCTGTCATTGCAACATCATGCAGGACCATTCCAATGTCCCAAAAATGCCCCCATATTACACCTATTTTTTACTCTCTCTCCCCTCAGAGCCTCTGGTGGCCACTGCCTTTATATCAAAGATACAAGTTCTTCCATTGCTAGAATAACAATAAGTCTATAGTAGAATAATAGTAAGTCTACTTTAGTCCATTGTTCATTCCCCAATCCTGAGGATTCTGGGTTGGTGATGCTCACTCTGCTTCTACTTGAGAGGAGGCTTAGATCCTATGGGGCAGATGGATGGAATTATCTTGCTGGCAGTTATAGACTCTCTCTGTTCCTTGGGATGGGCATTGTCCATTATCCTCACCTTGTTAGTTGTCCTGGGTGAGGCCAATGAACTGGAGAGTAGGTGTTGTAACCCTGCTGAGATTCAGGGCTGAAATGGCACATGGACAGACCAAAGATTTAAGTCTCTTGGATATATATTTATCAAGTATAGTACTAACTATAGGTTCAAATAGAAGGGGGCAGAAGAGCTATGTGTAGGGAAACCACAAATGAGTCCAACTCTGTCACACTGGGGAGCATAAATCCCAAGGTAAGGCCCACTGGCAGGGTGTATTTAGGCATTTTAATAATCAGTGCAGTGGCACCAGTGTGAACTGGCAGAATATCATCTCTGCTTATCAGTTGTGCTGGTTTTGGACTTTACATAAATTGAATTATACGCATATACTGTGTCTGTATTATTTTGCCTCAACATTATGTTTGTGAAATTCATTCATGATGTTGCATTGGAAATTGTCCTAGGAAGGCTGGTCATATCAATAGATACTATGGTGAATCTCATTTGAAGAGTGAAATTTTTTTTCTTTTTTCATACAGTAAACATTTGCTGCCCCCACCCCCATCCCTCACCCCTGTCCCCCAAATTATTATTTCCTTTACTACAATGGTTCTTAAAGGTTAGTCTGCATCAGAATCACTTGGAGGGCTTCTTAACGCACAATTGCTGAGCCCTACCTCCAGAGTTGCTGATTTGCTTTGTCTGAAGTAGGGCCTTTGAAGTTCTAACAAGTTTCCAGGTGTTTTAATTTCCCAGCTGCTAAAACAAACACCAAACTATGGATTGGCTTAACAATGGGAATTTACTGGCTCATGGTTTCAGAGGCTAGAAGGCTTGCTCCCTCCCAGGGTCAGTATCTTCTGGCTGGCCAGCAATCTCTGGGGATCCTTGGCTTTTCCATCACATGGCGATGCAAATGGCAACATTTTCTCCTTTCTCCTCCAGGATCCATTGACTTCCAGTTTCTGGCTGTTCCCCTAACTCTTCCTGTATCCAATTTCCTTTGCTTAGAAGGACTTCGGCCATATTGGATTAAGCCTCGCCCTCATTCAGCTTGCGTACACCTTTAATAACATCTTCAAAGGTCCTAGTTACAAATGGGTTCACAGCCACAGAACCACATGTGGCTATTGAGTACTTGCAATGTGGTGATTCTGAATTGACATGTTCTTTAAGTGTAAAATACACACAAGGTTTCAGAGACTCGGTATACAAAATAATTGTAAAATTTTATATTGATTATGTGCAGATATCAATTTTTATATTGATTACACTTTGAAATTACTATATTTTTGATATATTGGGTTAAATAAAATATATTATTGAAACTACTTTCACCTGCCTTTTCTTTTTTAATGTGGTTATTAGAAAGTTTAAAATTCTATATGGGTGTATGGGGTTCTCATTTATGGCTCACATTTATTTATATTGAACAGTGCTGTGCTAGAGGATTTGGTGTTAGCCTGATTTATAAAAATAATATATATAAAATATATAATTACATAAATTTGTTTTTTTTATATAAAAATATATAAATATATAAAAATATTTATTTCAAGGCCAGAATTATGTAGATAAGACTTTGTTGCTTGCAAAAGGATGGTCCATCAGAAACTAGAAATTCTAACTTGGCTTATAGAGAAGCAAATGCTTCTCTACAAATGCGCATAGGTATGTCTTGGTGGAAGAAGTGTCTATATAGGTATGATCATAGAAGATGTGCTGAGAAGGAATTAGAGGGAGTCAATATGTAAGGAAGAAAGAGAATAATAAATTTGTAACAACTATCATATTAAAAATCTAACACCCAAACAATATCAAATTGTTTTTGTTCTATGTTGGTTTGACCCACATTTGACCCAGGGACCTCCATAATAATCACAGGATTCTACCTTAGCAACTAACTATTGAGTGAATGGCTGGATCCATCTTTTAAGCCAAATGGGCCTATTTATTGCATCTAAAATAGGTCTTTTGATGTCCTACTTCCAACCATTCGTTGATGTTCTTCCCAGCTAGACTAGCTTCTCACTTGACTACATTTGCCCATATTTCCTAGAAAACCTCAGACCAAAAATGTTTCTTAACCCCAAGCTTCCTTTAACTCTTCCTTTCTTGGCACTTATCATGCTTTTACTGGTGTTGTTAGGTAGCTCACATCTTCATTATACGGCCTCTGACCAGTTACTTAATGCTCTGTGCTTAACTTCTCTTGTCTGTAAAGTGGGGGTGATAATTGTATTTATATCATAGGTGAGAGTGGAATGAGTGAAAGCGTGTAAAGTTCTCAGACTAGAACCTGATATATAATAAGAGGTACATAAAAAGTAGCTAATATTGTTATATATGATATTAAATATCATATCATGCCCACATATCACATTGTTCCGTATAGATTGTAAGTTTCTTGAAGGGAAAGAACTATATTTTCATCTTCACATTTCATGTCTTACAAAGAGTTAAAATTCAATAAATATTGATGGCTGTGCTGGTTAGGCTCATGTGTCAACTCAGCCAGGTAGTGGTGCTCAGTTGTCCGGTCAAGCAAGCACTGGGATAATTGTAACACAAGGGCATTTCATGGACTTCAATCATAAGTGAGTTGATCGCATAGCTGGCTGGTTACATCTACAATCAACAAGGAGATTGCCCTCAGCAATGAGTTATGTCTCATCCAATCAGCTGAAGGCCTTAAAAGGGAAATGATTTCAGCATTCAGGGAGAGAATTCTCAGCTCTACTTCAGACAGCCAGCACTTCCTGGGAACTCATCAAGGACCTTCATCAGAGCCCCTGGTTTGCAGCCTGCCTTGTAGAATTTGGATTTATGCATCACCAGGGTCAAGTGAGAGAATTTTATAAAATCTCATACTATTTACAGATATCTCCCGGGGTTCTGTTTCCCTAGAGAACCCTGACTAATACAATGGCCTTAACAGACACCAAAAAAATCGAGTATCTTTGGTAAACTAGACCATGTAGTAATCACTAAGGATATAATGATGAAGCTTAAGTTATGGGAGAAATGGACAAAAGGTAAGTAGGAACAAAAATTGGATAGTTATAAACAGCAGTAAATGCTATGAAGTAACAAACAAGGGGCTGACATGGAGGGTTAGTGGAGGTGAGCCCTACATAAAAAGATGAACAGGAAGGCCATGATAAGATTGAAGCACAGTGGGATGGGGGAATGGTATGAGCTATGGCTGGAGAGAATGGGAAGGTCCTATGTGTGCACCTTACCGGTCGTAGTTAGGTGGTCACATTTTGCTCTTGAGGGCAGTATAAATATATTATAGGACTTCAAGTAGGAGTGGGCTGTGATCTGTTTAGCTTTATAAGCTGTCACCTTTTACTTAGGAAAAGAAATCATATTCAAGTGTAATATATTAGTATGACCATGAACTTTGACCTATGTAAGGTTAGCTGTCTCATATAGGGTTCAAATATGTACACTTGGCCTTATTAAAACAAGCTGTTTGCATAAAACATGAGTGTGGGAAACCCCATTACCAAATATAATAAAATATCTGCCACTAAGAAAACGAACGAGCAAATTCATGAATCAGAGTTCTGTTTGAGCCTCTATTGTGACATATTCTCATTTACTAGCTTAAGTAAAAACTCTATTGCTTCATTACAAGTATCATTTTTGATGGAACCACTTCAAATATGATTTTGCAATGAGAAAGGGTATAAATAACTAAAACAAAATAAAAAATTTATAGAGTGAGTCTGCTATAAAACACAGCATGCAAAATCTAAATATATTATCATTTACTTCTAGGAATCACTGACTTTGAAAAATAGCAGACAACTTGAAACATGCTATTTTCTTGAAAAGAGGTGAAAAAAAATCAAATATTTACCACTCATTTTGTCCCTGCTATATTAGGTGACATTCAACAAAGGCTTGTGTGGGTATGGGTGTATGTGTGAGTGTGTGTTTCTCTCAATAGCGAGTAGCCTCATGGCATAAGGAAAAAACAAACACAGGAATGGAAGCTCTTGAAAAAGGCCTGATCTGAAGTCTTTTCTTTAGCCATCAATACTGGTATAGCCCTGGACTGCCAGAATCTTGGTTGCCCCATTTGTAAAATTGGTGAAATAATAGTAATAATACCACTACCCATCCCTGGCAGATACTAGGAAGCTGCTTAACAAACCCATTTCCCTTCTATTAGTCACACAAGAAGGAGAAAGTTGGGGGGTTCAGGAAGTTCTCTTTTGCAGCCAGTGCTCTGTGCCTGAGTTCTGGCAAAGGGAAAGACATGGTCCATAGAAACCTCCTGTGCAATCCGCCAACCCTCTTATTTCTCTCCTCACCTTTCGTAACTGGATGTCAAGACTCAGGACAGCTTTGAGGATCACAGGCTGAAAACCACAAGCCTCCATCAGCATGAGTCCCTGAATGACTATGTGGAGGAGAACCTCTCTCTGTCGATTTTATGTGCATAGAAACATGAATTTCTGTTGGATAAGGGAATTTGAAAGTTTTGTTACAGAAGCTAGCATTACCTAACATATGTCCCAAAGAGCCATTGAAGGAGACGGAATTTGGTCATTATAAAACATGTTTTTTCTTGTGATTATTATCAAGTAGCTTTATAAACAAGTTCTCTAGACCAGTTTGTTCCAGGACTTCCGGGTGGAGGGAAGCTACAGGAAGCAGGAAGCCTCAGGAATGAGTGGAGATGGCTGCTCATTTTTCTGAAACCATGAAGAGAGTTGCTTAGAGTTGTCTCAAGTCCTCAACCATCTACCCAGAAGAGGTCAAGAGAAATGTTTGCTTCATTGTATGTTTAGAATAGAATTATTCGGTAACATTTAGTAATTGATCCTGCCTCAAAATATAGTTGGCTTAGATAACATTTATGAATGGTTTAGGTAAATTGAATCAGTATAACTACTTTGCATGCTTTTTGAACTTTTATATCTTTATTAGTCTCCTAGTGTCAGTAAAGCATCATATATCATTGGTCAAGTAAGCTGAGAGAAATGTCCCTTTGCCCAGATATGTGTTGAGTCTCCAGATACGCTGGCTGTGTGTGCATGTGCGTTCTTTTCTTGTAATATCTTTATCTGGTTTTAGTATTAGGGTGATGTTGACTTCATAAAATGTGTTGGGTAATTTTCTCTCCTCTTCAATTTTTTGGAAGAGTTTAAACAGGATTTGTGTTAATTATTTTTGAAATGCTTGGTAGAATTTACCTGTGAAGCCATCTGGTCATGAACTTTTCTTTGTTGCAAGATTTTTGATGATGGATTCAATCTCTTTAAATGTGAATGGTTTGTTAAATTCTTGTATTTCTTGTAGCATCGTTTGTGTAGGTCATTAGTGCATTTCTAGGAATTTGACCATTTTATCTATGTTGTCTAGTTTGTTGGCATACAGTTTCATATAATATCCTTTTATGATTCTTTTTATTTCTGTGGGGCCAGTTGTAACTTTCCCCCTTTCATTTCTGATTGTATTTATGTGCATCTTCTCTCTTTTTTTTTCTCTGTTACTCTAGCTAGGGGTTTTTCAATTTTATTGATCTTCTCAAAAAACCAACTTTTGGTTTTGTTGACTTTCTCTATTGTTTTTTTGTTCTCAATTTCATTTATTTCTGCTCTAATATTTTATTATTTCTTTCCTTCTGCTTGCTTTAGGATTGGTTTGCTGTTCTTTTTCTAGTTTCTCTAGAAACTAGATCTTAAATCTTTGAGTTTAGCTCTTTCTTTTTTTAAAATAGGCTTTCAGGGCTATAAATTTCCCTCTCAAGACTGCCTTTGCTGTATCCCATAAGTTTTGATATGTTGTGTTCTCATTTTCATTTGTCTTAATATGTTTACTGATTTCACTCACAATTTCTTCTTTGACCCACTCTTTATTTAGGAGTGTGTTGTTCAGCCTCCACACATTTGTGAATTTACTTTTTTCCAGTCAGTTATTGATTTCCAGTTTCATTCCATTGTGCTCTGAGAAGGTGCTTTGTATAATTTCAATCTTTATATATTTATTGAGAGCTGTATTGTGCCCTAACATGTGGTCTATCCTGGAGAAGGATACATGGGCACTTGAGAAGAATGTATAACCTACTGAGTTTGGATGCAGTGTTCTGTATGTGTCTGTTAGGTCTAACTTGTTTATCATATTGTTCAAGGTCTCTGTTTCCTTGTTGATCTTCTGTATAGTTCTAGCTAATGATGTGAGTGGGGTGTTGAAGTCTCCAATGATTATTGTAGAGATGTCTATTTTTCCCTTCAGCTTTCCTAGAGTTTCTCTCATGTATTTTAGGGCACCCTGGTTAGGTGCATAGATATTTGTGAGTGTTATACCTTCATGGTGGATTGTCCCTTTTATTAATATACAATGACCTTCTGTATATCTTATAACTTTTTTGCATTTAAGGTCTGTTTTGTCTGATATTAGTATAGCTACCCCTGCTCTTTTTTGGTTACTATTTTCATGGAGTATCTCTTTCCAACCTTTTACTTTCAGCCATTTTGAATCCCTGAGTCTAAGGTGGGTTTCTTATAAGCAGCTTATGGATGGCTCATGCTTTTTTTATCCATTCTATCAGCCCGTATCTTTTGATTGGGGAGTTTAATCCATTCATATTCAGTGATATTACTGTAAATGCACTATTTACTTACACCATTTTATTCTTTGGTTTTCATATGTCTATCATATTTTTGTTGTCTTTTTTACTCTTTTGGTTATCTTTTCTGCTATTCTTTCTTCTGTACTCTCCTCCAAGCCTCTCTCTCCTGTCTTTTTATTTCAGGTTCCAAGGCTTCCTTTAATATTTCCTGCAAAGGTGGATTCTTTTTTGAAAACTCTTAATTTCTGCTTGGTTTTGAATATTTTATAGTCACCTTCATATTTGAAGGAAAATTTGGGGGGATAAAGATTCTTGGCTGGCAGTTTTTCTCTTTCAGTTTCTTAATTGTATCATACCACTGTCTTCTCACCTCCATTATTTCTGAAGAGAAAATCTGCACTAAGTCTTACTGGGCATCCCTTGTATGTGATGGTTTGCTTCTTCCTTGCTGCTCTGAGAATTTTCTCTTTTTCTTTGACATTTCACATTCTGAGTAATATATGTCTTGGAGTAGGTCTGTTTGGATTTATTCTGATTGGGGTATGGTGAGCTTCTTAGACATGTAAGTTCATTTCTTTCGTGAGAGTTGGGGAATTTTCAGTTTTATTTCCTCAAATACTCTTTCTG